>VYXF01004965.1:16312-41673 GCA_013397295.1 Polioptila caerulea | reverse complement strand
AAAAAAAAAAAAAAGGCAACAATTATTTTTCCCAAAAGGAAATAAATTAGAGATCATCTTGTTTAATCCCACTGCAGATATGATTACCACATCATCTTGTTTGGTCTCCCTACACTGATATGGTCTTCTCAACTGGCTGAGGATTCCATGTTCTATAACATGGAATATGTTCTATAATATGTCTATATAATGTCTATCATATGTTCTATAATGTGTCTATAATATGTTCATAGTAAATCTTCGAGTTGACTTTGTGCTTATGCCTTTTCTTAGCTGGAATACCTTCCTCTGATCCTTCCTTTCTGTATCTTTTGCATTTCTCTATTTTTAAGTGCTATCTAGAATTTTGCAGTGTAGAGCCAAATGGCATATCCACTGTTTTAAGGATTTAGTAAATAACCATTTTGTGTTGATCATAAGAACAAGTGCTGCTTTGACAAAAGCATACACTGTGTAATGCTGTGATTTATTTTGTAATATGATGAAAAAGGGAAAGCAAAAACCAGAGTGGACATAAATCAAATAAACCAACCACTAACTTGTAATTAATGTAACTATTATAGTTTGGCAATTAATTGAATATGAGAAATGTACATAAAAACGTGTAACAATTAATGTAAAATCATTTGGATTTTTTCAGTATTTCAGAAGTAAACTCCAGTACAAGTGGGCAATGCAGAACTGCCACCAGCAAACCACAAAAATCCCATTTGTGCTTCATTGGTTTCAGATGTATCTGAAATGACAGGAACTGGCTGCCTCCTGGGTTAACGAGCAGAACAACAAATCACATGCCAGCTCATTTGAAACAAGGGAAAGGGCATCTTTACCTTAAAGAGGGAGATTAAAAGTTTCCAAGTACACTACAGACAACTGCCTGAAAGCAGAGTGGGTGGATTTTGTGAAATGTTTTGTTTGCCACGTTGCTGTGCCAGCCAGGACCAGTGGTGCTGGCTCGGGGTGGGTTTTGCAGAGCAGCTCCCAGCCCGTGGTCATTCATGTGAATGCAAAATCAGAGCAGGATGGAGGCAATCACCATTTTCTGAGCGTTTGCTTTCCAAACCAGCTACTGTTTGTATTTCAATCATGAGCATGCTTTGCTGGAATTTTTGCTTTCTTGCCAAGTGATTTTAGATAAATGCTAAATTTGATGTAAATCACTGCAGCCTCCCAAACACTGAAGAAAGTTATCACTCAAAGTACTGGAAAATAAATTGTGGAAAGTTTTTTATTTTCTTGGACCTATGGAGCTGAGTGCTTTCTCTGATGTGATAAAAGAATTTTTTGGAACAGATCTTATTCCAGAGCAATCATTTAATACCTTGTGAATGAGTTGGATCTCCTACACAGGCCTGGTAGATATTCCACTGTATGTTGCACCTATCTCCAAGGAAAACCAAGATGTTTCATGCCAGCAATGTCAGAAAAGAGTCAGGAAAGCAGGAGCAAATTCTTGGCTTGGAGAGTTTGATCTTCCCTAAGTCTCATTATTCTTGAAGCAGTCTCTCATCAGGAATGTAACAGAAATAATAACAATGTATTCTTCTGTATATATATATAGTGGGACAGAAAATAAAGGTCTTTGTGTTGTTGCAGGATTTTAATTTTATGTTTTCGTTCTTCAAATCTTCCTTTATTTTTTCACTGGGAAAATATTTACATTACTTCTTAATTGTTAATATTGTGCTCTTGAAAACAATTCCTTTTCCATTTTTTCCCATGTTTTTATGTACAAAACCAAACCTGTCATATTGGAAAAAAAACTCGATGAAAAAGCTTGTGCTCAAAATATTTTCATCTATGTTATGAGAAAAAAAGAATGACGAGGAAAACATTTTTCTTTTCTTTTCTTTTTTCTTTTCTTTTCTTTTCTTNTCTTTTTCTTTTTCTTTTTCTTTTTCTTTTTCTTTTTCTTTTTCTCTCTTCTGCCAAGGCAAAAATTGCTGAATTTTTTTCCTACCCTCTTACTCAGAGGCTTACTCTGCCTACCACTCAGTGGTCCACAAAAATATTGTTAAGGTGAATTGCCCTTGCTGACTAAACTGCATTTGGGCAGGAGGTGAAATGGGAAGGAACTAAGACAGAAAAACACCTGCAAGAGAGAACTGTGGCATCATGGACCCATCCCTTATTCCAGGTGGTGCCCAGGATTTAGTTGGCTTCTAGAAAAAGCATCATCATTGGATTCCCATGGCCTGGTGAGCACCCTGTACCTCTGAACAAAAATACAAAAAGACCTGATAGCGATGTATAAATTAATGGATCACAGGAAAAATTACAGGAGGAGAAACCACAAAGGCCAGGGCTCCATCAGTTTCTGTGTTTTAGTGAATCATTCTCCCAAGGCATCTAAGAAGAATATTTGTGATTTTATCCTGTTGATACTCAACACATTGCAGTGTCATAAAAATTTGTGGCTATTTCCAACGCCTCAATTGCATTTTGAACACTTTCTTTGGTAACTAAAGCAGATAAATATGCTTTAGGTTGTGTGCCTCCAATTGCTATGATATTTATGGAATAGAGAAATTTGAACATGTCCTCCTAGCAGTTTATTTTCATTAAATTTAGAGCTATCTTAGAAGTTTTTTGTTATCTTTTCATGCCTGATTCTAAGTTTTCCTGAATATATTAATCCTGTTGGGATATGAATCACTTGTAACAAGAACCAATTACCTAAATTTCAGTACAGAGGAGGCAAAGCCAAAGTGAACACACACATATGCTGTTTCAAATAAAGCTATTGATTGATGTTTTCATGTGCAGAAGCTTCAGTGACAGCTTCTGTCAGAGGGAAAACCATGCTCACACCAGTACATCATGTGTTTGTTAATGATCTTTAACTCTTGTTATGTCTATGTGCTATCTAGAGGCAACAAAATATGTTTGTGGTTAAAATATCTAATCAAAGAACAAATGCTGCCACATGGTTTTCAGGGATTATGGTTGACATTGGATTAATTCTTAACAACTGAACCACTTTTATTCAATCCTTCCTTTGAAGAGCTGATCATCATTTCAAAGCCTACACTGTGTTAATTCAAAAGGGCTGTTGATGAGCATGTTTTGATTAAGCATTATAAAATGTTCACAAGGGATGAATTCCATAGGAAAGCAGTGATCAATCAGACACCAATTCCCCTACCCCACATTTTTCCCATAGATGGTGACAAACCATCCCACTAGAGATTGCTAATACAGTCAGTGAACATGAACCTCTGAATTCCAGGTATTGATATAGTTATTTATAACAGATTCATCAGCCATTAGGTTACACAGGGGAAATTAACAGTACTCAATAATTCTCAGCTTCATACTTTTGCCAGTGGTAGTGAAAATGTGCTGGAGTGTAGTACAATCATCAGGGAAAATTCCATGGAAGAGGCAGATTTTGTTATTCCTGTTCTTTCTGCTCCCATATATAATCCTGCTCCAAAAACATGGACATCACAGCAGGTCAGTTTGGTCCTGGATCACCACGGGTCTGGATTCATCACATCAACCCTGTCCATGAAACCTTCACATTTAGAATCTCATTAAAATAACTGGAATTAACACATTATTGTAGACACAGAGAAAATGCCCCATCCCTGAGGTGTCCAAGGCCAGCTTGGACAGGGCTTGGAGCAACCTGAGATAGTGGGAGGTGCCCCTGCCCATGGCAGGGAATGCAATGAGATGATTCTAAGGTGTCTTCCAACCCAAACCATTCTGTGGTTCCTTGATTGCAGTTATCAGGAGTGATGTAGTGGAAAAAGTTTTGTTTTTCCTTTTAACAAATCCCTCTCATGGCCTTTTGTATTAAGTAGGTCAGGCTGAAGGTTTTACAACTCCACATATCTAGTTCCTTTACAGAAATTAAATATTAAAGCAGAAATACTGCTGATGTAAAATTGAAAGGTACACTGTGCAATCAACTCATAGACGAAGACATTAAATATGATGTATGTACATAATACTTGATTCTGTGGACAGCAATCACAAAGCCAGGATTGAACTTTACCATTCTTGTGGTGAAAACCAGCCAGCTTTAAGAGAGGATGCTGTGACTGTTTCTAATCCACAGACACAGTGAACCACTCTGCCACCTGGGAACAAAATTCCTTGCTGAAATCACAATAAAAGTATCAATGACCACAAACTAACTCTCAGAAACACCAAGAGCTGTCTTTTCATAGATCTCAGCTGTTTCATGTGATCATGGAACATAGTATAGTGAGTATTTGTACCTTGAGTTCCTTTGAAGATCCATTTTTAATGAGAGAGAAGCGGTAACATATGTAAATGACACCAAACAACGCTGCTTAATCTTGTCTGAGAGGGACTGAGCGTTCCTCAGACAGCAGTGACTGCTATGATTTGCTTCAAACATCTGCCCAAAATCGAGCAGCCTTTCAGTATGGGATGAGATGAATAATGCCTCCCTCCTGCATGTGCTAGGCAGAAGCTAAGTTGTTTAATTTACTCAGACAGACACTCTCTGTGCTTTGGGCTGAGATGATGTGGCTGCTCAAAACACTTGTTTATTTTTAGACTGCTGCTTTATTCTAATCCTTATTATTTAAAGAAACAAAGTTAGATCAAAACTTAGTTTGCTGCTTCATTTATAAAAACCCCTTTTTACCTGGTCTTCTTACCTCCTCCCAGGACCTGCTCAGGGGAGGGTATAGAGCATAGACAGTAAAAAACTTTTGAGAGAAGAATTCACTTCATCTAAAAACATTTTTTTTTCAGGAGTAAATTTAACAGCCATGAAGCTGCATCTCAAAGAGCTGGAGTTTGAGAACAATACTTCCAATCAGCTTAATTATATGCTACCAAAATACAGACTTCTTAGGAAGGCATCTTGCAACCTTTTCTGGGTAATGATACTTTGGAGTAACCTTTCAAACATGTTGTCTGCATAATAAAGGGGAAGACAAAAACCCCAGCACCAAAAAAAGTATGAAAAAAGAAGTTAAAAAATTGAAATTAATTCCTTTAAAGCAGAACTAATTCTGTATATTTGTTCAATTAAATGCTTATACCCAAATATTCATTTTGGCAAAGAATCCTTAATTACTAGGTTAATTTTTGAGTAATTTTATAGAAAAATATAGAACTTCTGGCTGTCTCAGATTCAAAATTTGCGTTAAAAGTTTTTCAACAAAGCTTATCTATATCACTGTTTTAATTCAGCAAATTTATATTTGAAATTAAAATGTTCCTTTTAATCTTACTAATAGCTTTATTCAAATGGAAAGAGAAGTCCATTTTAATGTGTCATAGCTGGAAGCAGGGATGAAATGGCAGGACAAATAATTCTCATGTGTATCTATTTCCTTTACCTTTCTGCATGAAAGAAAATTGAAAAACTGCAAAACAAAATAGTGACTTAAAAAATCAATGTGCTACTTCACCAGGTCGTACATCACCTTTTTAGTCAGAAAAAGATCTTTGCAGTCCATCCTTCTCCCTACACCCCAGAACACCAGCTTATTTAAGACAACATTTAATCTCTTCTCCTGAGTACATTTAACATGAAGAAAGGCAGCACCTTTTGTGAATTTTATTCTACTTTTTTTGCATTTTCTGAGCCCTTGTTGACCTAAAGCTGGCTCAGGATTTCCCAGAGGTGTGTTAAAAAATCAGTTTTGAGCCCTGTGAGGCAGGCAGGGTTTGGCACAGAGGGCAGCTGCCTCTGGGGGTGCATCCACACAGCCCCCCCAGTGCAGCCCCCGTTCTGCTGCCTCTCATTCCCTCCCCAGCAGCAGCAGCTGCTCCCAGCCTGGCTCTCCTCAGCTCTGGTGTGGATAAAATGGGCAGCAGGGATGTGGCTCTTTTATCCTTCCCTACCCCAAGCAATCCCTTGCCCTCCACAGCTGCCAGCTTTGCCCATGCCCACAGCCGGTTTTGATTTGCTTAAATTCTCCCTGCATTTATCTCCAGAGTAAATGCCCAAAGAGGATCACACTGGGCTTTGGCTGAAGTCTCTGTTACTCTGGGCTCTACAGCCCTGCACTGCTGGAATCCAAGGTTTTCCAAGGCCATGAGAGATCCCCCTCACCACAGGGAATAATGTTTTCCCACCCCCACAAATGTGAGCTCCTAGGAAAAAAAAAAAATAAAAAAATTGTTTAGTACCAGGTACACCTCTGTGTTCACCCCTATCTCCCTTTGGAAAGCAGCTCTCTTGGGGTCAAGAGCTGTGGATGTAATGGTTGATTAGGGATTTGGAAATTCTTGCTGGGTTATGTGTCCAGCTCAGCTGGCATTGCTGTACCATGTGTATCATTACAGGATGGGTTAATACTGTCATCTTTTCAACCAACACCTTCTTCTGAAATTTCAGAACCATCCTCTAGATAACTATTTTCTCATCATTAATTTCTGTTTAATGAATCTTAAAGAGAACCTTTAATTTTCTAATTATAACAATTAGAAGCAGAGGTGTCTTTTGTCCCATGGGAAGAAAAAGTGCCATTCCCAGCAAAATCAGTGAGCACCTTCCATGGGTCCTAAACACCTCCTCATCAGAGCACAACATTTGTGAGCTTTGCACAGTGGAAGGAGGCTGCAGCAGTGTGCCCAGGACACTGCAGAACAGCAGAAAGCAGAGCTGCTGCACAGACACCCAAACTCTGTGTGGGAAACAGCACAAGAGGGTCCTCCTGCCCAAACAGCCCAATTTATCCTGATTCTCCCATTCCACGTGTGTCCTTTAACCTTCTACAGTCACTGTCATTTCTCTATGCCTGTGTAGCCTTTACATGCCCTAAACAGGTTTCTGCTTTCTATACAAATCAGAGATATGAATTCTTCCTTTCTCACTTGCTTTAACAGAAATCTCCATTTATTTTGTGAAAGGCATGGAGAAACTTGTCACTGAACCTTGGCTTTAGTGTGAATGTTGCCTTTCCCTGTGTCTCTTGTGCAGCAAAAAAATCAGATTTGAGACCAGAGCCATTGACACGACAATAAGATTTCAGTCAGTTTAGCCATTTTAAAATTGATTATTTTCTCCTTTTGTAAATGATTTGTGTCTGATTCCCTCACTTCCTTGCTGAACAATTGTACACTGGGATATTTATTTTTTCCATCTTTTATGTTTTTAGCAGTTCTGACTTTGGCAGAGTAGTGACTGTGCTACAGCATGACACTGTGTAGCTGAGAGTACCTTTGGAAAAATTAAAGTTACAATAGAACCTAAGATATTCCCTTGATATCATAGGAGGGATAGTTTGGCTCTAAATATCCATCCTCTGTTGCCAAAAGAAATCCAGTTACTCTCTATCTTCACACACTGGAATATTTTCTACAACTACTATATTTACTTTATGCTAATAAACATTGTTGCCAGGGAAACAGCCCCTTTTCCCACTAATCAAGCTGTGTTTGAAAAGCAGTAACTTGCAGAGATTACAGTGGTAAAAACTTGTCTTTGTGGATAGGAGACCCTCTCTTCTTCAGGCCATCTGACTTATGTGATGCTCAGGTGAAGTACCTGGCCTCTGAAAGAATTCATCAGGATTTGCCTTTTATTCCCAAGGAAAAATTTAATCCATCTTTTTTTTTTTTCCAGTGGGGAAAAAAAAAAAACCAAACAAAACCAACTTAATTTATCTCTTGCTAAAATATCTAGCTTGATTAAAGTGTGCCTTGGTATGCAGGCAGCAGAGTTCTTTCTGCAAAACCTGGGTGGCTTGACTGATGACTCTCCCACCTCAAAGGCACGTAACACACACACACACTAATTTCTGTGGATTCTTTCACAGGCAGAAAGAAACCCAAAAAGCTCTCGGAAGCTTTCCTGAGAATAAAAAATCTGAGGATGGTAAAAAAGAGGAAGACATTTTCTTAGCTGCTGAGGTGGCCAAGCTCACCCCTTTCTTTGTATTTTCCTCATGACTAGCTCATAGAATTAATTGCTTAGCTATTATTTATTATTATTATTAATTATCATCCAAGGGTTCTTTAACTGGAGTGACTGACTCTGCTCCCCAAGGGGACCCTCAGGGCTCATTCAAGGCTGGGAGTTCAGTAGAAAGCTGGGCAGCCAGAGTGATGTTCAGCAGTGAGCAAATTGAACTCTTGTGACAATCCAGCTCTAATTGGAGCTGACAATGTTTATTTTCTGGAAGGAAACTTCAGATGACAAGGGTGGTTCTCTTTGTGCCTCACTAAAGTCAGATCTTTCTCCCAGGACAGTGCTTGCCCTGTGTGTTAAAATGCAGTAATTACTTCTTCCATTCATTCTCTTTGTGGACAGATCAGCTGTCAGGAATAAGAAAATAGTTTAGACATGAAATGTTAAAATTTTTCATCTTAGTCTCTGTTTTCTAAAGCCATTTTGCATTTGCTTTACAGTCAGTTCTGATGAATATTCATGGTAAGAAAGAATACTCACATCGCTGCTTATACAGGCACACAAAACCATTTCTAGGAAGAGATTAATTCTTATTGACTTTCATCTGTGTTTTCAGTCCTGAAATTAGGCAAAAATTAATTAAATTAATTTAAATAAATGGCATGGAGAGAAAATAATACATAATTGGATTAGTTCTCAGTTTTAGAAGATTCTGATACATCCATAGAGTTTTCTGTCTCTTTTCCAAAGGTCTGTAGGCTTATTTCATATCCAAGGTGAACTAAAGGAAAATTTTACTTTCTGGTGGTTTAGACCCATGTACAGCAGATCTATCACTTCTGGGCATGGAAGGATACATTTGCTGAGAATCTGGTGAGCCTTTGTCGAGTTCTGAATAGATCTGGTGAATTCAGAGAGATATACTGCTAAATTTTAATTATGTAAAAAAGGGAAGATGGGAAAACTGTGTCAGCCAGGATTTCTAACATTAAATCTAGAGTGAATGTGACAGTCAAAAAGACCTGGAATCCCCTTTTCCTAGATAAAATCAGCGGCTGCTGCTACAGTTGCAGAAGCACAGAGCCTGGATTTGACTCAGAATTCGCTGAAATAATGAATTTGTGTAGGACAGAGGGGATGAGCTCCCAGCTGGGGACTGTCAGACGTGAAACCCTGGGCCATTCCCAGCTCTTGAGCAGCTCTCTCTGAGGGTTCTGCTGCAGCAAAGCTGCTGTCAACGCGAGCTGCTGTGCCTGTGCCCAAATAGAACCCTGTGCTCACTCCAAGGGGGAGCAGGGACCTCTCTCAGCTGGTTCCTAATGCAGCCAGTAAACCTCGTCTTTGCAGAATTAGGCAGCCTTTAGCAGGCAGCCAGACAATTAACAGCAAATCCTTGATGTGCCACCACAGCAGGACCATCAAGGACACAGGAGCAGACTGAACATGCTAATTTTTAATGGACTTCTCCGTGTGTTCCAGGACCTGTGTGAATGATTCCACTTTGTGTAAAGCACAATAAAAGTATTGCTGTGCTGTAGGTATTTGTGAGATTTATGCAGATTTTAACGTGCAAAATTCTGGCTCAAGTCTGGGCAGCAGTTCAGGAGAGTTTAAATCAGGGCAGAGCTTGCAGCCAGGTCCAAAGCAGAGTAACTAACATCACACCCTACCCTCAACGCTGCTGACAAGGTGGCAATATACGTCCATAATATTCTGTAACTCTTGTAATGTGCCACCACATTAATACAGTGACTGTTCATAAAATATTTCAATTAACATTTGCATCAGATAAAATGCATATGTGTTAGTTTGAAGCTTAAAAACCACAGAATAATACAGGCTTATGAAAAAAAAATGTACTTTAATTTTTTTTTTTTTTTAAACAGCCATACATCTATTTACATACATTAAAAAATTCAGCTCATTCAAATGTCTCATGACACACTAAATTTTTTTCCTCTGGTGCTCTGATGACACTGCTAGGTTAACACAGCAGCCATGTATGGTGGAAATTAGAACATTTTTATACTATGTTAGAAACTAAAGTGGCTCCCTGATGTTGACAGAGGCAAAATCCCTGTACTCAGTATTCAGATTTCTCCATAAGGTACCTCCAGGTTATTTAGTATTTCTCTACAGTTCATTTCCTTCACTTACTCGTGCAGCAGGAGATTTGCCTCTCATTCTCAAGGGAAGAGAAAATAAGATTAAATGAATATTTACATTGAATATTTGGGGGTATTTCATATTTTCCTTGCCCATTAAATGTTTTTACCTTCAGTTTTACCCTTATTGGCAGATTTCCAATTTCCCAAGGAGTGTCTTCATGTTAGTTGTAATTTACTTGGCAGCTAATATATATTATGTAGGTTTGTAGCATGTAATTTTTCATTATACCCCTGTAACTGAGTTTATTTCTTAGTGCTTTTTATGTGGATCTGACAGTTTTGATCAATTAATTCTAGTTTACATGTAACACATCCAAGTTCACTTAAAGTCTGTCAGAAAAAAGCAAATGTTAAGTATCACATACCATATCCTTGCCATATGAAAAGCAAAAAAAGAGCTTCTCAAACCAATATTTAGTTAAAGCCTTAGGCAAAGAAATGACCCCTAATCCTTCTATTATTATTTAATGATAAAGAAAACACACAGATTTTGTTGGACACAGAAAATAAAAATAAAAGACAAAATTCAAAATGGACAATTTATCCCCTAGAAAAAAGCTCCTTCAGTTTCTGTCTTTGTTGAACGAGACCCTGAAAACAGTGACAAAATCTGCTCCTCTGTGAGGCTGACTGTGCTGCTGAAGAGCTTTTCACAGTGAGGTGAAGCAGAGTAGAACCATCAAACCACCAAAGGCATGACCTGGTCACAGCCCGAGAGTGGAGAGCGCTGAATGCTCTCCCCAGCAGTGACTATCAGTCACTTCTCCTTTGGCAATCCCTGCTCCGGGTGGGATCTCAGCTCTGGATGGCTCATTTGTGCCTTACTGAGTCCCTGGAATGGTTAAAACAGGGGTGAAATTGGCTGTCAAGCTCAGAAGCTGCTGGCTGACATATTTGAGCCTTTTTAAGCAGGACTCACCATTGCTTATATTTGTATTGACAAGTGCCCAGTGTAAAATTTGGCTTTAGTTGAAAAGCTCTGAGATTGCAAAGTCAGGAGTGATACATGGCTGAAGGAGCTAAATCTGGACAAGACAATTTAAATCCTTTATTTTTTGTACCTTGGCTACAATGGAGGACCTTCAAACACAGAGGGATGGACACATAGCATCAAAATATGGCAGAGATCAAAATAAATATATTTTCAGTAACAGTGTACTGATACTACTTTAAGTTTCCTAAAAGGGGTATTGCTCATTCATTCACTTGCTGAATTATTGTGTTAATTGAAGCATCCTCAGAACTTTTTGAACAATTTCTTATTATGGATTTGGAAGTGCTCAAGTACTGTTGAAAGATAATTCTGTTTTAAAATTTAAACACTTTTATGATGAATTTTTGAGGCAGGTGGTGGTTTGATTAAATTTTTAAGAGCTCTGATTATGCAAAAAATGTGAAAAGTATTGCATACATTTGTAAGTGATTTCTCAATAAAACTTAAACACTATTTTCCTCGAAAAGAATGCATTGGGACTTTGAGAGTAACTTCCACTTTCTTTTTTGAGATTTTGATGTTTATATATGTATTTACAACTAAATCTCTCTATGACTAATATCTGAAAATTATTTTTGTCTGAATACAGAGTTTTTGAAATATTGAAGTAGTTTTTTGTTTGGTTGGTATTGTAGCATTATAATTTTTTATGGAATGCTGTTTTGTTGTTCTTGTTGTTTTCCTTTGGCAACAGGAATGATTTAATTATCCAGATTTCTGATTCTGTAGTAAACTTAATGTTATTCAGACAGTATGGCAGAGCAAGGAACTCATATACTCAAATATCAGCAAACTTGATTAAATGTAAATCATCATAAATTTAAATATCTCAGTGGAAAGATGTAGTGAAAGAAATGCATCCCAAACAGCTGTTTTATATGGAGTACTGAGGAGTCAACATCACCAAAGCCCCAAACTACCCTGGCACTATGTAAATCTTGATTTCAAGTTCTTGATCTGTTGATGGGCTGAGACAAAAACAAACCAGACATTACATTTGTATTTTTTTTCTCTGTTCTTGTGGGATTTAGCTTGTTGCAAACCATCTAGAGAGGATGTTTATACAAAAGAATCAAAGACCAAAGGTGGGAGGTAAGTGGAGGGGATTCATGAGCCACGTAAGGGTTCAAAGACCTGTTAGAGCTTGTATTTTGTACATCTCTACAGTAAATGAAAAAACAAACAAACAACAAACAAACCAACGAAAAAAGATACATTAAAAATGTGTTTCCTCCCATTCCTTTATTGATAAAATAGAAAATACATTGTCACCTGGGGGGGCCTCTGCAACAACTGCCTTTTCACAGTGTGAGGACCCAGGTTTCTTGACACAGTGAAGGAGAATTAAGGGATCTCCAGAAAGGGATCCCATGGCTGAGAGATAAAAGGTTTTATGATGTAGGAATTTCCTTGAGTCAACCAAAGTGTTCTAGGCCCAGAGAAATCCCTGTAGAGGTTTAGGAAAACAGTGACACTGCACAATGGTGTGGAGAGCTCTCAGTGATGTGCTCCTGTCACTAAGACACCAACTCTGTGACAAAACTGCCCCCATTTCAAAACACATCTGGCTCTGTGCTATGAATGCCATTACAAATGCAGCAGAGAAAATACATCAGTCATGAAATCAGCCTCATGTTCATGGAGCTGCTGCCTCAAAGCAAAGGGATTTGCAAAGTCAGGCTTGCTCAGAGACTGCTTTCATGTCTATGTGCTTGGAGCACTCAGACCTGGATGAATGAAGTTCGGGTTCCAGTGCTGCCTGAGATGAAAGGGGAGATGATAAATTGCTCACTCCAAACTGCACAAAGTGGGTTTCTGAGTCTGAACCTTCAGCACCCCTTGAGAGTGCACTGGCACGATGCACAGGGCTGAGTGAGATAACTGCCATGAGATTTATATTTCCAGTCTATTTTGGTTATGATTTTTTTGCTGTTCATCTTGATGTCTCTACTCTGAGCACATGATTCAAGCTGCTGGATGGGTTAAAGTGATCCAAGAATCAGCTACAGAGAGTTGTGTGTCCTTATTTGTGTACAGGATGAGTTACATTATGTACACCCTGGTAAATGTCATTCATCAGGGTGTCAGATATCCCAGAAATCCACATTACTTGGAAGCCAATACAGTGCCAAGAGAAAAGTCAGAGGAAATGGCAACACAATTTGTCACTGGGGATGCAAGAAAGGAAACAACACAGAACCAGAACAAAGCCTACAAAACCATCTGCTCTGACAATGGTTATACTCTTATTCTAAGACAACTGCAAAGCATTGAGATAAAAATGCCAAAGATCAGATGAATCCCAAAACGTGGACACAAAAAATGGCTGGCACAGCACAGTATTGACATGTAGGAACATGTCACAGTAGGAACCAGAATAAACAGCAAGTGGTAATGGGAAGTGAAAAGACATACAAGCAGTTCCTATGAATGACAAAATATCCTGGATAACTCTGTTAGAAGAAAACTTAAGAACAAAAGTCCATTTATTTTCTATTAACCAGTCTTGTATCACAAAAACTTGGCCTTCCTCTTTTTTTTTTTCTTTTTTTTTCCCCTCCCCAAAAATGTCTTTGGCCAATATGTTTTCTGTAGAATATGGCCTGCCAAACCTCTCAGCGAAATATTTTACACTGCAGTACAAAATACATTTGTATTTATGAAACTTCATCAATACAGCTATATTATTCACACAGATGTTTAACACACCCACAGAAAAGCAGATTGAAAGGACTCTGGGTTGGAAAATAATCCACCCAGACACTGAAATGTAGGAATGTAGGAAATGTAGAGAACTGGTTTTGCCCAGCAGCCAGAGATTGGCACCCTCTTGTTTTTTCCATTAGAAAGTAGAGTTTAACCATAAAATTGAATGGCAATTTTTTTTTTTTAACATTTTTTTTTCCTGACTAATTCAAGGCTGAATATCATAGAATAGTTTGAGACTGAAGGGGCCTTTAAAAGTCATCTAGTCCAGCCCCTCTGCTACAGGCAGGATATCTTTTAGTAGAACAGTTTGCTCCAAGTCAGGTAAATGTGAGACATCTTGGGATGGGACATGAACAATTTCTAAGTAAGATCTGTTCCAGTGTCTCACCACTCTCAGAGTAAAGAATTTCTTCCTTAGGTCAAATCTAAATTTTCCTCTTTTAAGTTTAGAACAATTGTCATTTGTGCCATTGTCAGAGGTTCTGGTAAAAGGTCCCTCTTGACCTTTTAAATCCTGATTAGGCCTCAAAAAACTCCTCTGAGGTGTCCCCAGTGCCTTCTGTTGCCCAGACTGAGCAGCTCGGTCTCAATCTTCACAGGAGAGGTGCCCCAGCCCTCAGAGCACCTTTGTGGATCTGCTCAAACAGGAAAATGTCTTTGAGCTGTTGAAGGCCCCAGAGCTGGAATCAGTGCTCTGGGTGGAATCCCACCAGAGCAATTTATGCCCAGTTTTCATCCACCTCTACCCCCAGGTCCTTCTTGGCAGGGCTGCTTTCAGTGCCCTCCTCACCCACTCTACTGATGCTGGGGACTGCCCCCACTCTGGCACTGGACCTTGCACTGGCCATGGGGAACTTGATGAGTTTCTCCTGGGACCAATTCTTGAAATGTGGAATGAAAATGAATTACTGCAGTCTTATAATAACCCCCTATTTTTATTTTTTTAAACTTGATAACATATGTATCAATGCTTTTTTTACTGGTTGCTACTCAAAACCTGTTTTCCAAACAGAATTGTTCTAGAGCTACATGTAAGTCTATCATTAGAACATTATTTTTTTGGGAAATGCTGTACTAAAGAAGCTTTTTCTTGTGTAGAACTTTTATTGATAAGACTGAATCAATTTCAATGTGGGGCTTTTTTCAGTTCACTGACAAACTCACTAACAGCATAGAATCAAAAAGTTTATTGCTTTTTGAGATCAGTTAACTCAATTTATCAATTTAGAGGTCACTCATTGGGAGGTCATTTAAAGACAACCAAAAGAAAGAGTGGAAGAAATATATTGGAATCCTTTTTTTGGTGCCAGAATTTCTGACAGAGAGCTTCTTCCAAAGATGGCTTATGAAAGAGGTTGCAATTCAAAAGGCAAGATGTCAGTCCATGGGACTTGCTATAATACTCCAATGAATAGGAAGAAATAATTGGAACTCCTTCTTCTGCCTAAGTAAATGCCGGATTTCTTTCTATCAGACTGTTCAAAATGCTACCACAATTGCAGTTGGCAATATAAAACTGAAACAACCTAAAATTGTGGTGCTGCAGAGAGAAGGATGTACACATCATAATCTCAATCGTTCTGATGCACACACCAGGAGAGACCTTCCAGAATCTCTGTAAATACAGAAAATATTTTCTATGTGGCACAGAATGGAACATTTGAGAGCCTCTGGCCTCCTTGGAAGTGTGAAAATTGTCACTCTCTGAGACCAAACTCATTCCCCAGTTGGAGCCAATGTCATCAGGAACACCAAGTATCTCAGTGACTTCAAGTGCATTATTATTGAGGTTGGAGTCTCTTCACTGGACATACAGACAACAAAGGTAAATCTTTAGCCATAGATGTTGTCTTTGTGTTCAAAGATGACACAGATATCTCTACAGGGTAATTCCTCCCTTCCTAAAATATTTGATGTCAGATAACTTAGCTTTTAGGGGTGCCTACACCTGAGATGAGAAACTGCATTTAAAGTGTGAAAGAGTAAAACATTTTCCCCTTTCTCAGCTGAAGCAAATGTGTGTTTAAAACTCCCTTTCAGCTAAGAAAACCCATGCAATGAAAGATGAGGCAGACACATGGCATTGGAAAAATGAGCACAAATGCCTCCTCAGTCCAATTTATTACTGTTTGATGCTAGAACTATTAAAAAGACTCTCTTGTAATGTGACACACCAGGGAAACTTCTTAACAGATAATGCTGTCATGCTGGAATTCTGTGTTTGCTATTTGATCAGCAGATGGTGGTGATATAATTGCCAATGACATAGAAAAGGGATCAAAACTTCAGGAACCAAGAATTTATAAACTGCAGACTTCAGTATGTGTTCAGGTGCTTTTTTCTCATCCTTCAAAAAGTGGGTTGTAATATTTCTGAAATATGCGTTACAAGATTGTAGTGGAAACCTGCTGAATATTTCATATTCAATCATCTGAAGGAGTAGTGTTACAAAAGAATGCCTTTAAGCTGAAAAAGGTAGTTTTGCAAGCAGAACAACCCAATTTTGGAAATGACCAATGCTTTTCATCCACTTTTGTGTTTCCAAAGTGGACACTTTCAGCAGCTGGCTCTGCAGTTTTTATTTTTTAATGTTCTGTAGGATCCTGTGTGCTCAATAATGCTTCCATTTGCTGGTCACATCATCTGAAGAGCATATATTTTACTGCTGGGTAGCAGAATAGGTTTCCTCAAAGAAATTCTGGCTGCAGACAACTTTGCTGCTCCTTTGGAATCATCCACAGAAGGTCAGGTATGCAATGGACTAATTTCAGGGCTGTCTAGAACTGAACAAACTGGCTAGTTGTGATATTGGTTATCATGTCATTCAGGCCTGAATGCAAATCAAATACACTTTCATTTATCTAAGTTTCAGCCACTGTTGAGGGAAGAGATTTAACAGCCTAACTCTGGAGTTGCCTCTTGCCAGTAACCACAGAGGGGAATTCAGATGTTTGGCTTTGAGTAGAAACTTCTAGAAACTTTTAGGAAAATGAAACCAGGTGAGACTCATCATGCAGTAGATACAGAAATCATCAATTGTTAAATCACTTTGCCTTGGACTCAAAAGTACATTGTTCTGAACCATTAGACACCTGACTATTAAGTGCTTTTTTTACTCTTGCCTGAATTTTGGCAAATCCCAATAGTTTCATTGACTATCTTTTGGTACTGTAGGTATTGCTTTTAGCAAAAAAAAAATAGACTTTTTTTGTAAATCAACAGTTCTAGGGCTTGATCCTCCATGAAGTAGCATATCAATGAGCTCAGCTGTGGGATTATGTCACATATGAGGTTCGTGTTATTGGTTCATAGTGACTCCTTTTCTATTTAAACCCATACCCTTTTTTAGAAGAAAAATTAAACAAGGACTTCTTAATTTACCTTTTCTGTGACATTTATTACCCTGCAGGGTTCTGTAACATCCTGTATTAAACACCTCAAAACTGAGCATTCTTCCTATGCCTTTAAGAATTTCATCAGGCTTCTTCGGATCATTTTCACTTGTGCAATACATTTTTGAGATGAGATAATGGAGAAGGAACAGTGCTACAAAAGGCTAAGCCAGGAAAGCATGTGATGATGTTATTATAGTTTCAAATTTGGTTTCTAGACTTTCTCTAAATGTCTTTATGTTTTGTTTATTCAGTTTCAGTTGTACAAAGAATTACCTGGAAAGACTACAAAGACTTTTTCTAAAATTATTTGAGGTGCAGTCTAAGTAGGTTCCAGTGTATGTTTGCTGCCTTTTTATTGTTTGTTAACTTTGTCTCCACAGTTTAATGTTCATTTGTTTTGCCACACTTACCTTTACATCTAAAACCTCTATTTTAGTTCAACCATAAATTAAGAGAGTTAATGTAGCAGAGAAAAACACATGATCTGCAGAAAAGAACTATGGATGGACCTGAGGACACCATTAGAAGTAAACTCCCTCCACCAAGCAGCACAAACTAGACCCAAATCTTCACTGACAAATGTTTTTCTAAATGTTTTTTTCTGAAACTCCAGTTAAGAATGCTGCAATATTTTTGCACAGGCTTGCCTGGTGTTTAATCTCTGTTAATATTAAGGCAGAAGCTGAAGCTCACTGATACTTGTTTCAATGTAGTGAGTAGGTATTTCTATTGATCTTTATAAAAAACAATCTGAGCACTTAAAGATTACATTCCTCCAGTCTGTTCTCTTTCTTGGAAAAGGCCACTGTATTCTCTCAGCTTTCCATCCCAGAAAAACATGGTAGTGGATCACAGCAGACCTGGAGATCTTGAAAATAGTAATCAGTAATTTTGTTGGATCTCACTGAAAGATGCCATGCCACATACTTATCTGGCCTTTACTGACTCAGAAAGTTTCTGTGCTGCTCAAAATGTCCCAGCTTCATCCATAACACTGATAATTTATAGTCACACCACATTAAAACAAACATACATAAAAATGTTTATGCCATAAGCAAGTAGAGAACAAGGTTTTAAAATGCATGTCACATTTGGGATATGCACCTATAATGGATTCACAAAGTTAAGTGGTCTGATCCGAGTTTTTAACTCCTTATTACAAAACTTCAGATTTTGAGGGAGAAATTGCAATGCTTTAAAATCTAGGAACCTTCAAAACTTAGCAAATACCTGAAAATTCTGAGTTTATTCTGAGGAACTCACAAATATAAGGGCCTAAACCCACAATAGTTTTATTATTACATTTCTCAGTTATCTGTAATTTGTGATGTGAAGAAAATTTCCTCAGTCTTAGAGGAAGTGAATGTTCTTGCTGCTCTGAGACCTCACTTGTGCAGCTGAACATTGAAACAACAAGCAGCAGCTGACAGGAAGAGAAAATAACTCCAATCATTGCCTTTGGGATTTCGTTGCAGAGAAAGGAAAGGTTCCTTAAGTCTCTAAGTTAGAGAAAGCAATTGGATTAAAAAACTTACCTGTATGAGATGATCAAAATTACAGTCTGAGAGACACAGCAGTCTTGAAATGCCCTTTTGCCATTCAAGGCTCTCAGGGCTTCTGCTGACTGAGGGTGATAGATCCATACTTATTTGCATTTACATAAGAAAATGCACATTGGCTTCCAGTAGCTTAATTACTAATCCAACCTTTATGCTTTTTTATATCTCATAATTACAGGAAAAGATAAATATTCACACATGACATAGGGCAACAAATAAGAATATAATTAGTTTTATTCATGCTCATCATATTAGCTAGAATGTTTTCTTATACACAAGGAAAAACTGAACTTCAGAAAAGCTTCTAGCTTAGGTTTAGTAGTCACATTATCTCAGCATCAAGACTATTTTGCTGTCTGCTCACTCATTTAAAAGTACCAAAAAAGGCAAATTGATCTTTATTTTCATAAGTAAAAATTTAATATTAATATGCTAGAATTAAAGCCAACATCTTTCTGTTTAATTTTAGGCTATTCTTTGGCAGAGATGGGGAAATATAAAGAGAGAACATCTGAAATCTAACAAACACCTGTGAATGAAGAGAAATAAAAGCTGCTTTCAGATGACTGTACAGCAGAAATCATGGAATTCACACCATGAGAAGAGAATTATGCACGGAATTATGCATTACCATAGGAAATATCACTGTGTGTTCTAGAATTGTATATGCTCTGTAATGAGAAACATTAGGAGAGAGGAAAATTGTAGCTTCCCATATCCTTTCCACTCACGGTGAAAATGTGGCTGATACTGTAAAGTAATAGATAACAGTGTAAAGATTAGGTATATGAGCTGAGTCTGTAAGTAAATGAGGCTGACACCTCCCTTTCTACTTTATGGAAGACCCCAGAAAAAAAAATCCCATGTCTCAGATCTCTCTGATGCTCACAGGCTTCTGTCCAGGATCAGGATTTAATGCTTTAAGCTCACCCCTAATTCAAACTCTGCCAGTGACAGTTTGTGAGCTCAGCACGTGCCCAGTTTCCTGATATTAAAAACAAGCCCTTGATGTCTTCTAAACTATTTTTATACTCTCTGAGCAGGCAGAAAAGTTTATCCTAATGATATGGAACTCTTGGCACACCTGTGCTCCAGAGGGCAGGAGTTCCTGAAGCAAAGGATCCATTTTAGTGCAGACATGGAAAGGAATGAGCAAATCTTAAGCAGTTTCCTTTTGCTGCCATAAGGTGGGAGGAAATTTGCCTCAACAGGAACCTCCTGCCAATAATGTTTATACCTTTTTCTTCACATTAAAGCCTTATCTAAGGGCTTCACTGGAGATGGGAACCTGTGTAGAAACTGCACAAATAGAACAGATGAACAAAGCTCTCCTGCTGATAGAGATGGCAGCACAGGAACATGACTTCTGCATGTAAAGAAATACACATTGACCTGGGGTCATGATAATCTCAGGCTTAGCTGTCACTTTCTATACACCCTGAAAGTTCACTCTTGCAAAGGAAAAATCGCTTCCGCAGACCCCTATAACAGATTTTATAAAAATAACAGTACCATGACATTAACTTTACAGAGAGGAAATTGGAAGGCAGAAAGATTTATTAATTTGCCTGTAGAATGAGTGCATGGCACAGTCCCATAATTCTTGGAGTTATTTTACAACAGTAAATAAAATAGCACTAAATTCATTCTCTGGCCCTGCAGTAGAAGCACAGAAAAATTTAGTGGTGGCTGAACTCTCTTCTCCCAGAGAAGAGGGACACCAGGACTGACACCAGGATTTGAGATGCAGCCTCACCAGTGCCCAGCCCAGGGAGACAATCACTGCCCTGGTCCTGCTGGCCACACCATTGCTGAGACAGGCCAGGTGCCCCTGGCCTCCTTGGCCATATCAGCACATCTTGGATCATGTTCAGCCACTGTCACCAGCATCCCCAGGTCCTTTTCTGTCATGCATCTCCTCCAGCCACTCAGCCCCTGGTCTGGAGTTCTGCAGGAGGCTGTTGTGGCCAAAGTGCAGACCCAGCTCCTGGCCCTGCTGAACCTCAGACCTTTGGCTTTGGTCCGTCCATCCAGCCTGTGCAGATCCCTCTGCAGAGCCCTCCTGCCCTCCAGCAGATCAACACTCCTGCCCAGCTCGGTGTCAGCTCTAAACTGACTCAGGGTACCTCCCCCCCTCATCCAGACCATTCACAGAACTGGCCCCAGAAGTGTTCTCCTGGAGAACACCAGTGTCACTCCATCAGCTGGATGTGGCTCCATTCCCCACTGCTCCCTGGGCCTGGCCATCCAGCCAGTGTTTCACCCAGCGCACTGTGAACCCATCCAAGCCATGAGCAGCCAGTTTCTCCAGGAAAACATGGTGGGAAAGGCTTTCCTAAAGTTTCAGCAGACGAGATCCACAGCTTTTCCCTCACTTCCCCATGTGAGGCTCCCTGCCACAGAAGATCAGGTGGCCAGCAGGATCTGCCTTGCCCAAGCCCATGCTGGGTTTGTCCTGTGCCTGCAGTGTGATGGCACTCAAGGTGATCTGATCCATGACCTTCTCTGGGCACAGACTTTAAGATCTCCCTCTTGAAGAACGTCCAGCCTTCCTGGACTCTACGTCCAGGAACATCTCAGCAGGGACTCTCCCTCCCTAGGGATTCTCTCAATCAATCCTCTAACCAGACCAAACGCTGCCCTCTGAAAGTCTGAGGCAGATGTCCTGCTGGCAGTCCTCTTTATTCCTCCAGAAATCCCATACTCTTATAATTTTGTGATTGCTGTGCCCCAAGAGGGCCTCTGACCATCATATCACCCTCAAGTCCTTCTCTGGTTGAAAGCAGCAAGTTCCACACACTGCAGGAACCTCCCAGAACCTGTTTCCTCTCTGCTGGATTGCATTTCCAGCAGACATCTGGAGTTAGAGTTCCCCATGGGAACAACAAAACATTTAGGAGACATCCTAGGCATGTCCTCTCCATTTTTTATCCAGTATCATGTTGTACTGCCAGACTAGGAAAATTTAATTGGAATTGTAACTCTCATTTAGTCAAATTTCTTGTCTGAGGATCTTGGAAGGGGTACTTGGACATTCAAACCCCACATTATTGCCATGAAGTCTTAGCTGGGAAAACACGAAGCTAATGAATTGATTAATGCTGTTATCAGAGTGGGCTTACCCTTAGAAAATTCAACAGATCAGGGCACTAATTTTATGTCTTCTCTGCTAAATGAGGTGTGCAAGCTGTTAAAAATTCCCCCATCGCACAGAGTTTCGTATCAGCCAGAAACAGATGGGCTTGTAGAATAATCAAACATTTAAGCAGATGCTAAGAAAATTCATCAGCAGTGAACCAAAACATTGGGATAAATTGTTACCTTTTGTTTAGTTTGTCTATTGGGAGGTCTCTTAATCATCAATTGGTTGTTCCCTGTACCTTTCCAAAAATACTCAAGAGGCAGACGCTCTGAATTTGTGTTGTTTGCAAATTATCCAACATTTGGCAGCCTCACATTTTCACCCAGATAACATCCTTCATAATTATACTGTTCAAATATGTAAATCAAGGTCCTGATCCTGTGGATAGATCGACATGACTGGAAGGATATAACATGTACATGAATGACAGCAATAGCTCCAAACTGGCAATATTTATGAAATATTGCTGCTGTAGATGGATGAAGCTGAACAATTCTCAAAACAAAAGCAGTGACATTGAGACAAAGGTAATTATTAGTCTCATTTCTGCTCCTCTCAATCAACAACAGATTCCCTGCAAAAATTGAGAGTAGTGTTAGGACAAGGAACACACAGATTTCCACTTTTTGCTGTGTCATGTGTGTTCATTTTCCAGGTCTGAAAATTTTTCGGCAGATCTGGGATAAGTCACTCATGGTTAACAGACACGAAGATATTTTTATGCTCAAGGCTGCTGGATTAGGGTTTGGCATACAGGCTTGAACCAACCTCAGAGTGGCACAGTCTGACTGCTTCTGGTCCTGGAAACACAAAGTTTCATGACAATATTTTGGTGGTTCAGGTTCTTTCTCATGCTGCTGGGTAGCAGAATGTCATTTCATTGAGCTATAATATCAAGCAGAAAAGTAGTGCTACTGTGTTTTGGATGACTAACCTCATGAAATATAGCTAAATCTTTCAATGTAGCTATTTAATTTTTAGTAATACACTATTTTTACTACTCAGGAAGCTCCCCAGCCACTGTGAGAAAGCTTAGCTGATGATTAAAATGTCTGCAGAAATACCAATGAAACAGTGTCAAGGAAAAGCATATATATATATATGTACACAGACATATGGTCTTTAGGAGACCCAGTTCTGTTGAAAATTATGGAAATGTAAAAAACTGTAAAATTTGGCTCTGTGAATTCTCCAAGAACGTATTAAATTAGATTAATGTCATGTATAGTTGAAATTATTCTTTGCCTACTAAAGGTTTTCAGCAAAGCTCACGGAAATGTTGTTCACCATCAAAATATCACAAAGACATTTTGTGACTATAAAAAGAAAATTTGTTCTATATTGCTCTAGGACAAACCTTTCAATTTTCACTCCCTACCCAAAGAGAAATTCTGCCAACTTTTTTTCTTTTACAAACACCACAATATATTTTTGTTAGATTTTACATGTAATTCAGTTTTGTACCCAAAGGTTGTAGAGAAATTAGAAGAATCAAGAAGTTCCTCTCAGTTTTATTGCGGTAAAATGTTGCAAGAGACAGGGAAGCAAATGGAGGAAAATAAAAATTAATAACTGCTCATTCAGCAAATATTCGTGAATGATTCATGGATACTTTGAGTTATCATGAAATTGTAGATTTTTTGGCACACAGGTAAAAATAAATGGAAACCAAAAATAAAGCAAATGTCAAGTAAGATCGGGTCATCAAGATAATAAATCTGAAGCCAAGTTTTGAAAGGAAACTTGGCATTTTTCATGGCATATTGGTAATGAAAGAGTGGAAAAAAATAGTTAAATTTCAGATATATTTTAGAAAATGTAAAACCCATCATCTTTCAGATTCAACTATTTTCTCCCCCTCCTATTTCTTTATTCTGTGAAAATATGCTGTATTGAAAATATCTATTTCCTCTCACTCCTTTTACTGCATATTTCCTTTCTTGAGGTTTTCCTATCCTCAGTATTTTTTGATGTTAGAATTTGAACTCACTTTAAAAGATCACAGGCATTGTAAATGGACCAAAACTTATAAAAGTGTGAAAACTCAGGACCTGGCAAACATTTTGGGTGTAGCCATGGCCAGGATCTTGTACTGCCCAAGGTGTATCCTTTGAAGGCATTTTAATAAATCCCTGCTTTGTTCCTTTAAAACTGTCTAGCCTCTGTTCCAGGTAGCCTCTACAGACATCAATGCACCTTTTAAAATGAGATTATATTCTGTGTAAAATTATCAGGGAGGGATCAGAAATGTTCTCTGGCTGTGAGCTGGAGATGGAAACCAGACATGCTCAATCCAGAAATTAACTGCACTTCTAAACAGTAAAGAAAAATAACCACAATGAGCACAACCTACATCAGGGTCAGGATAGCTTCTCTATTGTCCATGAGAATTACTAAATTAAGTTCTAGAAACTCTTGTTCAAAGACAGTTTTTTAATTCTCTACAGTGCTAATTCTCTTCTTTTTAATTCTGGACAGTGCTATGCAGCAGCTGAGAGGATGAACAATGTCAGGAGTCCCTTACACGACCCTGTTCAGTTCATTCAGGATAAAACAGCCATCAGACAAATTGAAAAGGTTGGGTTTGTAGGAAATTCAAGACACACATTTATTTTTTTATTTAATATTCGCCCCATTTACCTCTTTCCTCCTTTTATGAGTGGATGCTGTGCTCAGCAGAGCTGGGTTTATTACTCTTCTCTTTGCCAGATTCTTGTTTACCTAAGAAGCTCTTGCCTTCATGCTGGATAACCCATTTGGACTTCTCAGGCATCCTTCTTTCACAATGGTTAGCTTTTAAAGCAAACAACTCAGCAAGCAAAGTAAACCAGAAAAAAACCTGGAGTACTTGACTCTTTGCTTTAATCGCAGATTAGAAGTTTTAATTTTAAATTCCTGGGAAAGTTATCTTCACTGTTTAGCTTAAGTGTTGCTTCCAGATAAATATCTAATTTAAAAGCAGTTATCATTTTCCCTTTGTTGGAATTTTTTTTCATAACAGCCTTCAAAGTAGCTAAAAATATCCTCGTGAAATAGTGCAATAAATGTTTGCAGATATGAATCCCGTTATAGTTTATGGTGATTAAAACATGAAATAGGACTTGGTATTTGGTCTTTGAGAGTTCTGCTGTAATTTGAAGCAGACAGACTTAATAGCAAATAATTATATTTATGTTCTTTTTACCTCAGGGCTTCAAACTGTGATGGGGATAACTATCTTTTTTTCAAAAGGATACTTAGAAGATATCAGATATTAGGTTTGCTGTTATCCTCCTCTTTACTGTGGGTTTCATTAACTATTCTGACCAACACACTAGCAAAGAAGGGGCTGAGATAGTGGATGTTGATGTTTTTCCAAGAGAAGAGAAAACATGAGAACATCTGTCTTTCACAGAGTATCTATATTTTTTTCTCTCTGCAGCAGCATAAACACAAAAACATTAAAGGTATTGTTTAAGTTATAAAGACTGCAACATGCACCAGACTCTTATAAATCAGATTTCTTGGTTTATCTTTTGGTCTTTTTTGTTTGATTTGTTGTGTCTTTG
>VYXF01004965.1:0-16197 GCA_013397295.1 Polioptila caerulea | reverse complement strand
TTTTTTTGTTTTTTTTTTTTTTTTTTTTTTTTTTTTTTTTAATTTCTTTTCTTTTGGTTTGGTTGTTAGTTGGAGGACTGTTGTTGCTTGGGTTTTTCTAAGGAAAAACTCCATACATGTACCTCAAAGAAGAACCCAAACGATCTGAGCCAGCTGTGATCTCAGGAGAGCCCTTAGCATGCCCATCAATCTGTATCAACCCCAGGCTGTAACCAGCTATAAAATAGACTGCACAGGGAAAATCTTACCTCACTAAGCCATCCTTAAACCCTCCCACAAAGCCTAATCAAAAGCTAACACAGCTTTCTTCCTTATATGTTCTGAGATTTAAAGTGATTTCATTATTCATCTACACAACTTTTACTTTGTACTGACATGGAGTAGAACACCTTGCACAGACAGACAATTAAATGTGATTATCCTAACATTCTTGATTAATGCCTTTCAGATTTTTCGTTTGACTGCAACTGGAAATTCATACCTTGGTTAACAGGTCTTTTTTGAACATATGTTTAGAATTTGGTGGAACAAACTATTATTTCAGGCAGAGAGGCTCAGTTGTTTTGTCAAGTAGATGAACCTGAACTTGTCTGTCCTTTTCCACAGTGTAGTGAAAAGTGGATATGGGCTTAATGAGGAGGAATTAAAAAAAAAACCCAAAAAACCTTTGCTAACTGCACAGTCACCACATGAAGCAGCTCCTTGTGCTGAGGGCTCCAAGCCATGAATCCAACTCACTGGAAGGAGGTGGGAGTTTTTCAGGCACTGCCAGACAGCGTTGGCGTGGCCCCAAAACCCCACACTTGTGGTGCTTAAAAATACTTTGAACAAGCTCTGGATTATGGCAGGAGCTTTTTTAGTCTCAGTCCAACCAACTCAAGCTGTGATAAGGGAGTCATTTATTTCCTTCATCCAAATGCATGTGCTCAGGGTAAAGAGAGAGAGACACAACCCTGGGATGGCAAAATGGGGAAGTCTTAATTCTGCCTGAAACACTGCAGAGTGCCTCCCAGAGAGTTCCAGTCAATGCTAGCACACACCTATAACTTTCCACTTGTTTTTTATTGTTACATACAATTGATACCAACATTTGAATAGAAAGTTCAAACAAAGTTATTGACCATTTAAATATAAATAGGTTAAACCAAAGGGAATGAATTGAAATAGATTGGTTTGTTTTCTGTTTGTTTGGTTTTTTTTAATGAAGCCAACATGGATTTGAAGTAATTTGCAGTAATGCTGAATTTCTTTAAAATGTATGTTATAATAAAAAAATTCCATCTCAGTGAAATTTCTTTTTCCAAAAGACAACTGTGCACCTAAAGGAAAGCAAACAACTTACCCTAAAATATGAACTTATGTGACATTTAGGGACGTGGTTTTTTCAGTGAACATGGCAGTGCTGGGTTAATGGTCGGGCTCAATGATTTAAAAAATCTTTCCAACCTGAAAGATTCTCTGGTTTTATATCTTTGGACAAGTAAGATACTCCAATGGGAGAACTCAGAGTATTACACTCTGTTTCTTCCTGTGCTCTTAGAAATTTGTTAATGTATTCTTCAGCTTTCTTTCAGTTTTCTCAAGGGCTGTAAAATCACATTGACATTAGTGCTTATTTTAATGGACACCCACACAGAACAAAGCTGGCCCAAATTCTCTGGGTATGGCTTATCAGTGTATTCAAAACCACTGGAGGAAATGTCCTTGGTAAAGAAAAGTAAAAAATCCTCATTCATTTAAAAGTCTGTGTTCATTTTGACAGTGAGAAAAATAGGCACAATATCAGCTTTCTAGACACTGTCATAAGCAACAGGTAAACTGCATTCTGATGTATGGTTGTATTTTAGGGTAATTGGTCAAGAAATCAAAATCTTACAAGACACTGATTTTTCCATGTGCCAATTTTGGCTGTAGAACATCAACATCTGGAAAGTTTTATATGGGGTTTGTTGGATTTTTTGTCTTTCAGGAGGTCCTCTTGCAACTAATCTGGAATCTGGTTCAGGAGACTGAGTTATTTTTAAAATATAAATACTTCATCGTTGTTGTCTTTGTTGGTTTTTGGTTTTTGTTATTTTGGGTTTTTTGGGGGGGTGGGTTGTATTTATTTCTGATAACTTTTTATCCAAGTAATTGCAGCAGACAGAGGTCAATATAAACAATGATTATTAGAACTGCAGTTGTTGCTACCAGGCCATATCTTCTCCTGTACAAAAATCCCAATAAATTTTAGTGTGTGAGCATGCCAGATTTTTTGGTAAGGTAGATTCACTCCATTCCCATAGAAACAAATGATTTTTATTATAAATTAATTAGTTTGAGTCTGAGATGCATTGAGTGATTTTAGGATGCACCACTGTGGTTCTCTGTGCTATCAGATCCATTGTGGAAAAGGCTGTGTTTAGGCAGACAAGTCAAGGAAGACGTAGAGTTTTTATTATAAATCTTATAAATGTCTGCTGTTTACCACTTCATCAACATGTTGAAAGGAATATCTGCAAAAAACTGAGTTTAACAATATTTCAGTATATGTTGCATTCACACCCTGCCCTGTTCATGAGAAGTTCAGGGTGTCAGAAGCAGATAAACACCATGTTGAACCTATGCACCCGTGCTTATTGGCTTACAAAGAAAAGCCTACTGTTAAATCCAGACCTAACATCATTGCCAAAAGTGAAAGTGAAAAATCTGAGATGCAGAAGACAAAGAATTCTGAAAGTCTAAGTTCCTATGGTAACACCGACTTGGACAACCTCCCACAAAAATGAATAGTTTCTCTATTCCTTTATGGCAGGAGGTGCAGGTAGGGAGAACGCTGCTGGAATAAACATGGTCAAACATCCACAGCCTTCATGGTTAATTGTGTTTTGATATCAAACACAAGCCTGTCAAGCCCAGGTTTTTAAATATGTTCAGGAAATATGTGAATAAGAAGCACAGAGTTAAGTACTAATGCACAGATATAAATCTGTTTATACACACACTCAACCAGNAGAGTTAAGTACTAATGCACAGATTCTGTGCATTATCCTCTCATGGAATATAAATCTGTTTACACACACACTCAACCAACTTAATACATTTACTTACCATCCAATTCCTACACTATTTTTATGTCAATTTAAGAGAATCTTTTGCAATCAGATATAGAGTTTGCTCTGCTCTTTTAATCTCATTTACTTCATTTCTCAGGAGGATTCTTTCCTGGAAATCAGCACTGAGAAAGAATTTGAGAGGAGCTTACCTGCATGTAATTAATTACTTCCTGTATCTGAGGTGTGTTGTGGTGTAAATCAAGAATAAAAGTCTCTCTACCAGATATTTTAATCAAGATCTTGCAGTATTGATTTGTCTCCAGCAAGAAAGCTGTCTCCATGATCCCAAAGTTCTGCTAAGGTTCTTAGAGAGAATTCAGTATGCACAGTGTAAGACAGGCATGGGAAATATTTAATAAGTGTGATAAAATCATCTGAATGCCAAATATTTTACAGCTGTAATTCTGAGGCACACAGTGTAAATCCTGCCACCTGTACACCTCTGCTTAAATCTTCCCTCAGCATTTTCTTTGTGCATGTCACCAAGACAGCTCCCAAATTATAATTTTAAAATCTTTTCCATTCAAATTACATAGTCCTTACCAAATATCTGAAAGCCTGTAGGATCTGAAAAACCTCCTCATTTGTCAACATGCTTTGTATCCCAGGATGTTCTAATTCTACAAAATTTGGAGAATATGTTGACCTTGAAATTTAAGATGAAACCTCACAGCCCATATTAGAAGAACTTGATACCAAGCCACAGATGTGATTCTAATTCATGCAAGCTTTGTACTTTTTAACTGGAACATTATTATCTATATCAAAATCTTCATATTGTAAGATCCCTTTTCCAAAGGCACCTTTGCTCCCAGAGCCAATATTCCCCACTTAAACTGTTCAAACAGTAGGACATTTTCTCACAGTAGAAAATCACCTCTGCAGGATTTTATCACAATTCTTTGAGACTAGCCAGAAACTGTAATCCAACAGGCAAACAAGTCGTGAAACATTGTACCTGGGATTGCTACACCTTCTCCAAAGGATTATTTCTGCAGGATTAAACTTAAGCTATTGAAGCACAGCAGAACTGAAGCTTGAATTCTTGTGTCAGCTGAGGACTTGGCTTTTTCCCCGGAAGTTTTTGCTCTCCTTCCCAGAAGTGCCAGCTGAAATGAGATGACAATTCCAAGGGCACCATTGACTTATCAGTAAATGAACAACAGCCCTGCACTCCACAGTGACTGCCAAGAGGAGGAATTTAGGTTTTCTTGTATTTCAGTAAGTCCTGAGATCTACGGGCAGCTGACCTTCAATATCTATGAAAACTGTCCCTGCACGGATGGAAGAGCTACATTTACCTCTAAGGTATTTCTGGATGTGAGAGAGCCAATTTAGGAGCAAACTAATCTTTCTTCACTGCTTTTCTGCAATGGTCCTTGTGGTCTCTTCTAGAGCAGATCTCATGGCATTTGCTAGGAGAGAGAAAATATTAAAGTTTTACAAGTGGAATGCATTTGAGACAGTCCTCAGAACTGTATGTATATTATCTCAACCTAAGCCATCTTTTGCAGACAGAGAGTTCTTTCCTGATAGGCCACAGAAATTGTCCTCACGAAAGCACTCAGGATTTGTGGAGAGGTGAAACTCAAACATTTTGAACTGCATTTGGAGACAAGCTTGGAAGTAAAGGGCTTTAAAGTTGTCCTTAAAACCAGTCTACATCACAAGCAAGGCTTCCAAAATATCACTTCAGGCAAGAAAAGTAAATTCTATACCTGTATTCAAATGCCTTTCTTGCATAGAAGACTCCATTTTCCTTGCTCTAAAGGATTACAATTTGCAAGGCAAAGTTTAAAGACACAATCTTTAAAAACACCACATACTTGAGAGAATCAACACATGAAATGCAAAACAAGGAGGAAGAAAGCACGTTCTTGGTGAGAAAGTGGTTTTCAGAAAAGCAAATAAACAATTTCAAACTATTTTCTCATCTGACGTGTCTTTTAAACTGTTCAAATGGTAAAATCTCCTACCACTCCTTTAAATGTTAGAGGTACTAAGCCTTAGATGTACAGATCCCATTAGATAGAGATCCATCGACTTCACTCATCTAACAGTGTAAGATCTTGAAACAACTTTTGCCTTTAATGTGTTAATATACAGTGTAAACATGAGCAGGGCTATAATCCCACTTGTCTTTAAACCTCTCCTCTCTTCCTGTGCTTTTTTGGCTTCACGTGTTTTGGGAGGAGAATGTGATGTTAATAATCATCTCAAAGAAAATCTGCTACAGCCACTTCCAGCTGATGCAGAGGTAGTTTGAGGTACAATATATGGCTTCAAAAGCAATCTGTATTGTAGGTCAAGACCTTCTAGGGAGAGCTGTAAACCCATCTTTGGAATTGCCCTGCAATGTCATTTAGCTTCTCAGTACCTCTCCAAGTCCTTGTAGGAAGACAAGGCTGATCAAAGGTACAGGATGGTATCAGCATGATGAGTGTATAATAGACCAGCTCTTTTCAGCCTGGAAAGAAAAAAAAAAAAGATGAGTGAAAAAGTACATGACAGATGCCATCAGTGGCATATAAAAGATAAAAAGATAACAAGTCATTCATTGTCTCTTTCAACTAAAAGAAATATAAAGCAGGCAGATCCAAAAGAAGCATGCATTTTCAAAGTGGAGAGTTAAAGGAGTACTCCTTGCCACAGGCAGTTGTGCATCAAACTTTTAGATGTATTGAAAAGGCAATTGATGAAGTTAAAAATAATAATACAATAAATAATTCACTGTGGGCTATTAAGTAAAGCCACTTATGCTGGTTAGAGGAACTCTAAGCAGAAATATCATCAAGCTGGGAGAAAACACTCCAGAAAAGGATCATAGCTGATTTCTCCCACTCCTATATTTTATTCCATTTACCAAATATTGGTCATGTTGTGTGACAGAATACAAGGTTAGATGCACATTTCCTCTGATGCACTACAGCCATTCCCTTAGTGTAACTGTGAGGAAAACTATCACATCCTGCCTGGAAAATATAAGGGAAACCCCCCACATTTTCATGTCAGGAATAGATTTTTGTAAATGTTTTGCAAACTCATTTAAGTATGAAATATTACTAAAGTATGCTCATTGACAAAGAAGTGCACACCCTTTTTCCCATTTTGTCCTTGTGTAGATTCTGTATGAAGCAATCTGACCAGAAACTTTGTAAAGTTAAGAGTGTTCAGGATTTGGAAATACAGTCTCTTAATCCAGGGAGGAGATTATTTCAAAATCTTGGTGATAGCCTTGTTGTAAACTGGTTTGGAGTTTCTTTTCTATATCAATGATATGCAACTCCTAATCCCAGAGGATGGCAGAACCAACATTAACTTTAAAATTTCTGCCTTTAAACCAGACAGGTGTTTGTTTGTAAGGTACCAGACACCACCACCAAGGGGGCCCATCAGGTGGTACCATCACATTTAACAGGTTTGTTGTCACACTGGTACCACTCAGAAACCAGAACAGCAGACTGAGGGAATACTTCTGGTCCTGTCACCAAGTCTCACTTAAAAAGTGTTGAAAAGGAGCTCCCAAAATGAGATTGAAGAGGTATGATGCTGAAAACTGAAAGCAAAGAATGGAACACTATCCCTACTTACCCCAGTGTGTCACTATTTCCAAAAGAATACACTTGGAAATTCAATTAGAGTTTGCTGGCATTAAACAAAGTTAAAGTTAACTGAGGTCAAGTAAACCTCATTTCTCAGTGAAAAGAACACAAGATCTTGTATTTCTCCTTTATAGAAATCTAGAAGCTTTTAGAACTATCTCAGGACTGTCAAAATTATGTGAGGTGAAAAGTACAGGGCAATATCAGTACCTATTGTCCTTTTTGCTTTATTTCCTTGTTCTTTTCCCCAGTTCCCCAAGTGTCTTTATCTAGAGTACGTCAATATTGGGTTAGATGACACATAAGTAATTTTCTAAAAATTTTTATTATTAAATGATTTTTTTCTTTGTATTTCCTGGCCCAGCAACAGTTCATATTATTTAGTTTCTTGCATGGCAGGTAGAATTCAAATAACAGTTAGGTTGGAGGCACAGTCACTGTATGGTAATACATTTTTTCTTGTGAATGTAAATTAAATAACTATCACCTCTATCATACACAACAAATTCTGCTGGTAGAACCATTGCTCAGTGATGGAACTGAATGTCCTCTAAGAGGTTAATCTTTAAAATAAATTCTCCAGCATTCAAAGTACATTACTGGTAAAATTGTACTCATCTTGTGAATAAAATTGGGTCACGAGCCATAATATCCCTTACATCTGAAAAAGTCCTCTACTTATATGGTAACTGTGCCTAGATTAGATTTATCCTGCTGTAAAAATGGTACCAAGACCCTGAAACTTTAGCTCAAGGATTCTGTCATTACAGAATACAGCAGTGCTGATACCAACTTTAAAATGTCTTCTTGTTATATGAAAATATCAGATCAAAATTTCCCCAAACAGGAAAAAAAAGAATTTCATGTCTCGATTTTTCTGTGGAGGAGGTTGTTCAAACGGGGTCCAGCTGCAGAAAGTGCTAACGAATTATTTAACAAATTGCAGTGACTAGACTGTGCATCTGAGGTTTTCCCAATGTCACTCAGCTCATGAACCAGTAAGTGATAAAATTATTTGACCTAATAAAGAAGCATTAGTTGAATTTCCATGAGCCAAACTGCACCCAATGATAAATCACCATGAGGTATCCTTTGGACTGAAGAACATCTTTAAATTTATGAACTGCCCAGATATCAACTTGAAGCTAGCTCTTCAGGCTTCCATAAGTTGAATATTGGAAATTATAGACCTGCTCTTTGAAAATGATTCTGTCTGCATGTGCCTGACTTAAAACACCTCAAAGAATTCTGATGAAAAAGAGAGAGTTTATTCTTCTCAATAACTTGTATTGTAAGAATAGATCTTACTCCCAAATGGCTGCCTAAAACAATTTTTCAGTATTACAGTAATGACAGAAACTACCAGAATCTAACTTATCTGTGGTGTTACTATGAAGGCAAAAAACTTCAGAGTCGTTGGAATAATTTCTCATATCTCTACTCCTTCTTCTCTCTCAATTTTCCAACAATTTCTCCTCTTGCTCTTTCAATGAATCTGCATTTAATAGTTGAGAAATGAGAAGAGTCTCACTCAAAGTTTTAGTTTCTGCATAAAAATACAAAAAAAAAAGTCATATGACCAGTTTTGAGCTCCCTGACAAAAACGTAAAATAACAACCTTCAACCTGGTGTGACCCTGGACAAAAATTTGAGTTTTCATGTTCATATATTGTGCATTGTTCAGTCTCATTTATTAGCAGACAGGTGGATTCTTGCATTACAGTTGAAGTGACAATTCCATTAGCATTCAAAGCAGATACTTAGGGAATTAGCTGACAATAGAGTTCATGTTTATATGCATGGGATGCATTTACACTTATAACTGTGTCATGATCTACAACATCAGTTAATATGAAAATTATGCATTTAGGTTTAACACTGTGTAAATGCCAGATAGGTGGAATGGAAAAGTCCATTTAACTTTTTAAGTATAGCCTCCAAAGGCAGTTGAGAATTTTTAGTTAGCAACTACATTAATAATTCTTTTGTTCTTTTATTATAGAAATGGCTAGAAAAAGGCATTTGACACTTTGAATACAATGAACAATTCCACCTGCTCTCCCCTCTTTGCTTTTATTGCAAAAGGCTGTTTTTATTGCAAAGCTATTTACTACAAATAGCCTTACTATTACTTCCTGTGTTAGTATCTTTGCTATAATAACCAAGGATGTTCATGTCTGTGCATTAACCACCGTTCTCTGACCCTGAAGGGTTGAAAGTCTTTCCAAGGTGATGTATTTCTCTGTGTACAGAAATTATAAGTATAGTACTGCCTTGCAAGAAAGAAAAACACATTCCTCCAGGCTAACTTGCCTCATCATAGCATCCTAAAAAACACACCAGTCAAGCAGTTTCTATGCTGATCTTAAAAAAATAACTGGTTAAAGGAGTTTATCTATAGGAGAATTGTCAGAGCATGGGGTTTAAATAAGTCTTTTAACCAATTCTGTCAGCTGTGGAAGCACAAATGAAGAAGCCAAGATGGCACACTCCCAGGTTTGGCAGCTGCTGATAAACCTGAGGGATTTCCATTATTCAGGTGAGTCCCTGCACAGATAACCACGATTGTGATGCAGCTCCTCTCACTCGTTAAAATCTGCGTGCGAGCAAAACAAAATGCCCATGTCTAAACCAGCCTGCAGGCCAGCATTTAAAATGGACACTGTGGGAATATTTCTGAAATAAAAATAAGCTACAGCAGAAGTATCTACTGCAGGATTAATAATAAAGAGGGCTCTACTGGACATGAGAGAAGCTGCAATAGAAATGAAAATGTTTCTAGGAAGAGAAGCAACCAAGTAAGAAGCGTTCTGGTTAATGCACCTCGGACAAAAGGGAAGGGTCAGGGGGAACCAATCTGCCACCTGTACCAGTCTCAGCCATAATGCCAGCTGGTCACCAGCAGAACAAGATTGTTTTACTCTTAAATAAATCTTAACTTGGTTTTGCTGACTAATTTTTGTATCAATGTATTAATTTAAGTACATTAATATCAAAATAATTTAAAGCAGAATGTCTCGATATTTCACTGTTATTCCCTCTGATGAGCCCATCCCTTTAGGGACCCTACAATAATCTACTGCTTCTATCACCACTAGTTTTACTTCTACCATTCACAGAAGTAAAAGTGGGCTTGGGTTATTTAGGCAAAAATCATGATTGTATAATCTAAGTGCTAAATTTCTCATCTGGAGGGGAAAGTCCTGGGAACCCAGCCCTCTACCAGTGTGATATACCTGATCATTACTTCATTGAACATGAGTATTTATGGAAAAAAACCAATCTTTCTAGTAAAAATTGAAAAAAAAAAAATATCCAAGCTAAGATCTTCACTTCTAAGTCATATGAATTTAGCTTCAACACATGCAAATTAATATTTTTTGCAATATTTCATTCAAAAACTCTGCAATTCCCTGTTTTCACGCACACAGGCATGAGAATCCTCAGGACAAATATAACATATTCAGTTGCATTTATTTATATACTTTATATAATCACACATCATTTAATTTCAGTTAATGGGTAGTAAATTTACATCTTTTTGTACTTATGTTAGCGCATAAATAAAATAAATAATTCATACTTGGAATTCCAAATCCTATAGATTTTAAGAATTCCCTTCACAAATAACCTTGATTTCAAGGCAGTTAAATTCAACCTAGAGTTACAAAACATGCATTATTTATTTTCCCTAAGACTGCTAAAAGTGATTTAATCTGTTTATAAAGAGGGAATTCAATTTTATTTAACTTTTCTTAACAAAGATCCCTGTGCTGCCAAATGTTTTACCTTGAAATTGTCACCCTTGCCTCTTAAACAGAATCTAGAGAGAGAAACTCTCTTCAGACATAACAACAGTCAAATATCATTTATTGTTGGGCTTTGTAATCATATTTTCTACCCATTATTAATTTGTAATTAAGATGCAATGAGCAAATAGTATGGCAAGGTTTAATTTCTGCCCCAATTAACATTTTGGATTTTGCTTTGGGGTCTTCATTATGAACAAGTTGTCAAGCTAAATGATGTGGCAAGTTATCTATATTTAGCAACCTATAATTTTAGCTTGTGTTTTACTGGTTGAAAACATGAGCAACTGACATCACTGCAGACAAGAGGAAAGAAGAATGAACTAATAAAAAATCCCCAATAGCATGCATTAATCTTCTGTGACTAAAACCCTCTGCCTGGCCTTTCTCTGAAAAGACAAAGATTTCCAAACTGATTAAACCTAGAGGCAAGGCTTTTTTGCATAAAACTTGTAAAAAGCCCCAAGCTGAACTAAGCTTAAGTCTAAAATTTAGCTGCAATCAATTTTTTCTTAGATAGTCATGTACCAGCTTGGAATTCTTCCAGTTTTATTCCTCAAAATCTGATAAATTTGGAGTCCTGTTTTTATAAAGCAAAAGTGTGCTTGCATTCTACCTGATTTCATCAGATGCTCTAAAACTGTTCTAGAAAACAGGGTTCTGTTTCTGCTGCTGAGTTCAGTGAGCTTTGCTGTTAGAAATAAGCCATGGTAAATGTCTGGACTGAGTGGACAATGTTACTCCAGGAGTACATTCTAATGTTAATTCTAACGTTGTCTGGTAATTCTTAAAGTTTAACTGTGCCATCAATTAAGTTAAATTTTATCCAGGTATCCTCCAGTGTATTCAGAGGCACAACCACATATCTCATTACTTTAGGCCTTATTCCTACAACTTCTGAAGAACACAAGAGCTCACAAATATATGGTAAAATGCAGGCAGAAACAACAACAGCAACTTTGATGCCAAAGAAGCTCAAAAATCTGTGCAGAGTTTAAAAGCAGCTGGAGAAATCAGTTCTAGCCTGATTCATCTGAAGTCACTGCAAGCTCCATTCCTGCCTTCAACACCACAAATACTGAATTAAAGGCTACATCTCTACTCAACATTTTCCCAGGCTGCTGAAAGGCTTTACATTTGCATTACATGGTCAATGCAATTCCCATCATAATTGTCCCTCAGAACTAAATGAATCTGGAAGTTGGTTTGAAGCCTCATTTCTGAGAACAGGGACCATACTTTAGACCAAATGCTGTACTGTAGTTATTCCAAACAAGAAGAAATCATTTCATGTAAGACACTAACAAGAGTCAGAAATCCTCATTGGGTCAATAGCAGGACATGGCACTACCCAGTGTGTCTTACTGAACACAAAAGTGCCTTCATGCTATAAAGTGACTGACTAGCATAAAAAAGGAATTCAAATTATTACTGATTGGGATATTTTTGAGGTGGATTCTGACTTCTCTGTCCAGCTGGAGACAGAGATATCAAAGAATATTACAAAACCCCCCTGCTAAATATAGAATTAACATTGAAACTGGTTTTTTCCATTATTACTTGCAACTAATGTAAGTTGACAGACACGTGGGAGATATCCAGTGTTTTTCCAAATACTGGTTTTAATACTTTGTAATAAAGTTGTTTATGCAAGATGTTGACATAATTGCTTGCAGATCCAAATTAAGAAGTTATTTCCTAAGCTGTGCAGAACTGAAATCCTGTGGCATAAAAGTAGGAGTAAATAAATACTGCAATATATTTTGTTGAACATTTTAACACACTGTGTGTCCCATAAATCAGAAATGCACCACTTCCCTTGCTTCCCTGGATTTAGCCCTACAGAAGATAGGGTTACCTAAGCTTCAATCCTGCCCTGAACTTAATCCTTTGTATTTTATCTCTAAAGGTCTCACCAAGTGTATGAAATAAGACATTGAATCATACTGGGGATGATGGGGAAAAAGAAGAGCTTAGAAGCTAGAACTGGATAAAGCTAAAATCAAGCCAATGAGCACCATAAAATCTGCTTGAAGTCAAAGTGCCTTTGCCAACATTTTTAGCAGCTTAATAATCCAAATATTCAAAGATGTAGAAAGTGTCTCTTGTCCATAGCCAGACATTGCAGAGAAAAGTTGTTTCTTTTTCACACAGGTGATGTTTAACTCTCTTGATCTACCAAGCTGCAAAGATCTGAACATCTCTTCAGAAGAAGGTTTGTGAGACTTCATGGCTATAACACTGTGCTACTGAGTGGCTGTTACTACAAGGCTCCCATTGCCCCTGAAGAAGCCCTTTCAAAAAGCAGATCTGGCTGCTGAATGGTTGTGGATTTATATTTATGCCCTGGTTTAAGGCAGATTTGGGGAGAAACCTCCAGATGGAGTCCCTCTAGAAAGCAAATCTGAACCGCCCCTCCTCCCAGCTGATTCGGGACAGGGAAAAAAAAATTTCCTTGGGGGTAAGTGGAGAAAAATTGTTTATTTAACAGGCAAAGCACTCCCCAGCACAACAAATGAAGAACACTGAACACCAAACCCTCTCCCCACTCCCAGAGATGCCAAATTCCCAGAGTCTCTCTCCCGTGGCTGCAGCTCGGCTCAGTTGCCCTCAGTCCCTCAGTGCTGGGAAAGGCCGGGCCCAGGGCAGGCCCGGGGGGCCACAGGTGGGAGCTCCTGGTGCCCTTTTGGGGTTTAGTCCAGAGCAGGTTAAACAGTTCCAAGGAAAAGAAAAAAAAAAACACAGTCCAGAGAACTTCTCTGCCTCAGCCGCCAAAAACTAACAAAAAGCAAAGGAGAGCTTTCTGCCATCCACACTGCAGACAGCACAGACCATGAGTGAAGCAAAGCTGAAAACTCTGATCTTTGTGTTCTGAAAACAATTGCCTCAGACATCACAATGCTTCACCTTTGCTCTCAGATCCAGTTTTAAAGGTACAAAACTTATTTCTGAGCTAAACAGGCAAATGGGGATACAATTCAGCTTCAACCCAGGACAACTGAATAACAAACATTTTGCAAAGCAACATAAAATTCCAAATAAATCAAACCAGAATGATTTATTATACCTTGAATCAAAGCGCCAAAACAGAGTTTCTATCCACAAGCCCAAACTCTGGGTTTTTTTTTTTCCTCAGAACTGTCAGAATAAGAGTTTCCTTCTCTTTTAGTGCCTGGCAGTAACTCTAAGCTGCAATTCTCTGCACTTAGAACTCAGTCTCTCCAGGAAGCCTCTTTTAAGCTTGAGAACGAGCTGCTCATTCAATATTTCTGTCATAAAGATACTTCCAGGCTTTTTCTGTAGATACAATGACCAAAGGAGCAGTGCTGAAGGTCTCATTACAGCTCAAAGACTACTCATCCTAACAGTGGAGCAATAACCAACCCATATCAGAGTCAATACCTTGTATTTCCAGCTTTTTGACCTGCAACTTGGCTACTCACAGACCTCAAGATAATGAGAAATAAGTTGTATCCTGATTGTCCAAGTGCTGTTCCTCAGGAGCAGCACACTTATATAAACTTCTCATAACACATGAGGCAATTTCTTAATAAGGAAGCTGCTTCGCTATTATAAAAGAGAACATAAAAACAATGAAATATCCATTGTCTGCTACTTAATCAAGCAAAAAGCAGCTAAAAAAGAGGCAGAGTTAACCCACCCCTTGTTTTAACCATGTGCTAGAGCAGTAAGGAGATGCAGAGCTTGAGCTGCAACTTCCACTTAAAACATTGGCAACCAAGCTGACAGGAAATCTGGGTTTTCTTTATTTTGTAGCTCTGATTATGCCCAAATCAGGCTAAAGCAAACAAAAGAATTGCTAGTAACTGAAAAAAAAAAATAAAAAATCTTGTTTTCCTGGAAGTATTAGCATCCTTTTCCAGGGTGCTTGAACTCCACATTAGTCCCCAGACCAGGTTTAGGAAGGGATCTGGATATGCTGCCCATCAGCTGTTGATTCACAATAGGCAAACGTTACTAAGAGTGATGAAAATTTATATATGCAAAACTTAGAGGAGGTGATGACATTGGCCTTAGAGTTAGTCTAGGAAAAAAAAAAATAAAAAAGATTAATCACTATATCTTAACTAACTAATTGATGTCAACAAATATATTTCCAGACCATAACATTACTATGACCTTNTAAAAAATCTTGTTTTCCTGGAAGTATTAGCATCCTTTTCCAGGGTGCTTGAACTCCACATTAGTCCCCAGACCAGGTTTAGGAAGTGATCTGGATATGCTGTTGATTCACAATAGGCAAACGTTACTAAGAGTGATGAAAATTTATATATGCAAAACTTAGAGGAGGTGATGACATTGGCCTTAGAGTTAGTCTAGGAAAAAAAAAAATAAATAAGATTAATCACTATATCTTAACTAATTGATGTCGACAAATATATTTCCAGAGCATAACATTACTATGACCTCGCTTCACCCTAATACAACCAGGAGAGGTATCTGCAAATATCACTTTACAGAGAAAATTATGACATTCTGCATATTCAACAATGTCACGTGTAATTCTGAATTTCTTCTTTTGGTTGCCCAAACTAACAATTTAAATAAGTTATATATGGAAATAAGCTTCAACTAAATCAGGTTTTTGTAGTTATTTGATGTTTCCTAATTAAAACAGTAAACCAGGACAGAAAAAAATTAATCAAATACATTATCTTATACAGGTTGTTTTGCTCAGATCATTAAAAAAATCAAACCAATTACCATGAATTAAGCACCAGATGCAGTTTTCCTTTTGATTCTGCATCTGCTATCCAGCTTGATAAGACAAGAATCATCAGATACAAAGGCGTTATGTCGAAAATAATTATAATTAACTTTAACATAGCCAGAAGCCAACCCTTCATTACAGCACTGAAGAAATTCCATTTTAATGAGAAGGCACAACTTCTAAACAGATAGTTTCACAGCTTTAGTAAATAAGAGCCCCTCTTCCTTCTAGACAAGCAACAACAATGACAAAGTAATTTTCAAAGTTCTAAGGTCCTGTCAGGACCTGCCTACAACTATTTATCTGAATTACCAGATTCCTTCTCTTGTTTTAGGTTTGGATTTCAGATTTATTTCACTTGTAAGCACCAGATTAAGAAACTTGTTATTCCAAAAGGTAGCTACTACCTCACTCTGTAGTTTTATTTCTTATTTGGATATTACTTGGTAGACATTTGCAAATTAGGAGTAAATATACCAAGCCATGGATTATTACTATATGCCTCTGCTTGGTTCTTTGATGGTAGAATTTTTTAAAGCATAGTGTTTAATCTGAGTTCTTGCTCTCATCATATTTTCACTATTCCCATATTCTACTACTATATGTTGTTACCCAAACTGCATTAAAAATTTTCTTCATAACTTGGTTGTGGATTTTTGTTTCGTGGGTTTTTTCTTCCATTGTTGTTCTTGTTCTGTTGGTTTCTGGGGGTTGTTTTTTTCTTTAGATTGCAGACAAAAAGGATGTTATGGAAAGAAAATACCAAAAATTTAACAAAGTCAAGGTAAATGAGAGCCATAAAAACAGCCCCAAAAAGCTTACCCACAAATTACACTGAAATCCACACTTCCTATTGGCAGTCACCTTCCTTCTGCTCATGCACCCAATTTTGCCTTTCAAGAACGTTTATTACATACTTGTCCAAGGAACTGAAATTTAAAAGATTTATGTCCTTTTCA
>VYXF01004964.1:604307-672675 GCA_013397295.1 Polioptila caerulea | reverse complement strand
AAAAAAATAGATAATCAGCTCAATGCATCTAAAAATGGGTGCAGTGCACCCTGAGACGAATAAATGAGGTCTGGTGGGAAGACTGTTGTAAGTACAGATTTCTCTTTAATCTAAAAAATCAAGTGTCCTATCTCATTCAGGTCAGCCACCATTTCATGATTTTTCTAGGGGGAGATTGGAAAAGATTGGTTCCCTACAAGCCAGATCCTCTAGGATGCACAGAAGGGTAATTTTCAACAGAGAAAAGGAAATTACATCCTCTTCAGTTTCTTGGTTGCTCCACGTATTGTTAGAGGTGGCTCCTTTCCCAAAGGTCACAAAATAGGAATGGTCCTGGTTAAAGGATTGGACTACAGGTTTCTACAGAGAGTTTGCTCTGGCTCCTTCAAGCACTGTGCACTCCCAGGAAGAACTCACACAGGCCAAAATTGGCTACTTTTCATTATTCTTTTTGTTTGCAATCAGTATCTGACACTTGAACTTAAGGCATTTTGCAGACAGCAATAAAAGACCTGAATGGCAACCTAATTATTTTTCTCTAGATCCTATGAAGTGTTTCAGTGAAATGCTAATGATTTTGTTCAACTTTCACATTTAACTGGCAGGTCCTGTGGCTCTGGTGATTTTGGAGGCACTGGGGGGTCTTGTCCAGGTGAAAGTTGGCCTGGGCTGAACCTGAGGACATCTCTGTGTTGGGGTGAATGGGAGCCAGGTTTTTACCTCAAATAATCAAATGTTGCAGTGCCTGATAAGGGTAAGCAGGTGTAACCTGAAGAGGCTTAAAGGTTTAGACAGAGGATGTGAAGGCAGCCCAGCTGAGAAGCAGCAACTAAAAATCATCAACTCGCAGGAGACCCTGTGACACAGGGCAGGGCTCAGCACCTTTCCTAGGAAATGTCTGTGAAAAATCCGTGTAAAATCCAGCCAGTCTGGGTAAATCAAACCCAGCAGCCTGCATTTGTGAGACTTTACAGGAGATAACAGCTGAGATTTATAAAGTGCTTCTGTAATTCAGCAACACAGTGCTACCAAAAATTCTTCCCTAAGGCTTCTTGTAAATCCAAACCCCTTAAAAACCAGATTTCCTGACTCTTTTCCTATTGATTTAAATGAGCTATGTTATCCCCAGAGCACTTTAAAGGTCTTATAAATTTTTTTTTTCAGTTTTTTTATTTTTACATGCCCAATAAAGCCAAGGCTTTAGCATTATACATAATGAAGCAGATTTATTATGACAGATTAAGTTTACTTAAATTTAAAACAAAGTTCAGGACTTAAAAAACCTAGATGAGGTATCATCAAATGATACCTAGATGAGGTATTTCAAATGATAGAGTGTCAGTATAGCCCTATAAATATGTGGTTTCTAAATATCTATTAAAAAAATAGTTCTGGGAACTCAAAAAAAGTATTTGCACTTGTATTTAAATATTAAGAGCCCCCATTATAAAGATTCTGCTCTAAAAACAAGTTGAAAGCAAGAAAAAATAGCACAATGTGCTCAGTTATATCAGTATTTTGGAGAAGGACTGATTTTTTAAGGTCATTTGGAGCAAAATCCTGCTCCATGCAAGAGCATAGCTCTGGTCACCTGTGTTTGCCTTCCTGAATCTTGAAAACATGAAATAGCTTCTGATTTATTCCAAATTTACCTTGATGTAGAGCTTGTCTACATAGCAAAACTGGGGAAATGTATCCACATTAAAAGTAGACACCAGTGTAGAATGAATTTGTTGAATCATATTTACGTTTCTGTAGGGATCATTATTCATGCCTAAAAGAGCAATAATTTGATTTTTGTTTCCAAAGTGAATCAAGGTAAGTTCAATTAAATTCAGTCTAATTCTGTATAAGACTGTCTTTTCAGAGATTTAATGCAATTCAGTGAGTTGGTTTGAAAAGATACTTTGGAATGGTTTTACTGAGGGCCTCCAAGTTAGACCAGGGATGCTGTACATAAAAATTTACTTAAAACTTTTTATGACAATTAAGAATAATTTTTCAGTCTCATGGGTACATTTGGTTTTTTTTTTCCTTACCGCATAAATCCAGCATAGCTGGTATTAAATTAGTATTTTTTCTGAAGGCAAAACCCCATGCAAGAGTCAGAAGAATACTGCAGGCTTACCCTCAGTGGTGTCCAAGGGAGATGGGAGGGACAGCCCCACACTGTTCCATGAGATTAGTCAGGTAACTGGGGACTGGGACTTAATTTCATTACATAATTACAACTTCCCTTTATTTGCTGTGATGTTTTAGCTGTAGGTTGGCTTTCTAATGTCTGTCATAATGGCTTAACTAGCTCTGGGAACACAAGAGGGATGAAATAAGAACAGACACGATGTATTCAGCTGAAAGGTCAAACTGTGGTCCCAGCAAAGCCATCGGTTGCTGAGGTTCCCACCTGGGTGCAAACTTCCCACCAGGGGCTCGGGCCACAGCCTGGCTCATGGAGCCTCCAAACAGAATCTGCTCAAAGTACAGCTGGAGAAATGACTTTAACCTTTCAGTAAGTGTCCAGTGCTGAGCAGGTATGAACAGCATCCAAGGCAAAATGTCAGAGCTGAACAACTGTGAGCAGTGGGGGAGGCAGTGAGGGACATCAAGGCCAAGTCACACTCACAATGACAAACAGTGCCATTGCTTTGCCTCCCCCCTGTATAAGTAAACAGACTTTTTAACAATATGAGCAGCAGATTTCTCTCAAAAATGTCAAGGCTTGCCAAACTTACTGCCGGCCAACTTACTGCCACTCTCAAATAATTGCAGTAATTGCTTTCCAAAATTCTTATTTGTGCTTTAACTACAACCACTGTTGAGAAAATCAGACTTTTTCACATCCACTTCAAAAAGTCCTCTGGATTCTGCTTGCAGGCTCATTATCCAAGTGGTTGGGTTCACACAGGTTTTACAGCTGTAATCCTTGTCTGAGGATGTGACTGCTCAGCAATGGCAATGAGGGTGAGCAAAGGGCAGAGCTGGTGCAGTGAGAGCCCCCAGAGCAGCTGCTCCCTGGGTGTCTGTGCTGTGCTCCAGCCCAAAAGGAGCCTGCTTGCGTGCCAGGGAGGATGTTTTCCAGCTCTGTGGGGAAAAGGCTGATCAAAGCTCTGATTAAAGGGGGATCTCACAGGGTCAAACTGAGCTCCTTTGTTCTTCTGACTGTTTTAAAAAACATTTGCACTCAATAAAGCTCACTCTTCTCTTAAGGACACGGTGGCAATTAAAGCCTTGCTTGGCCAGCTGGACCAGCTCAGATTTACTTTAGAAATGTGGAGGAAATTGGTGCACCCTGAGCCTCATAACCTGAATTTTCTCCATATCATTCACTTTTGTTCGAGCCGTTGAAATTTCAAGTCCCGTTTCCATAAAGACTGGAGATGCAGTTAAACCAAAGAAAGAATGCATTTCCTCAGCCCCTCAGCACATTCATTATAAACATTTAGACAATTCCTTTATGCCCTTCAGTGAAACCTGCAATAACAAAGGCTAATGACACCAGAAATGCAGCAGTCCCCTTCATACTTGAGGGTGCAGCACTCACAAAAAAACTTGACTTCAAGAAAGTTTGGCCAGAAGGGAAAATAATTTTTATGACTATACAAACTCTAAAGACCAAAACAAGTCTGTTAAACGTGCACACAGGCAGTGAATAAGTTGTGATTTTCATAAATAATGTCAGTTTTTAAGTGCAGTCCTCACCATTTAACTACTTCATCTCCCTGAGGATAAAGGGGAAAGCACAAATCCAGACCAGCAAGTTTACAACACACGAAGTGAACCCTGCTTTCCAAACCCTTGTTTTACCTCAAACCAGAACCTTAAAATTGCTGAGCTGTAGCAACATCCTTTGAAATTACTCACCTAAGCCTCATCAGCCTTGTTTTGCTGCCCTGCTCCACCCATCCTGCCCCTCAGCACTGACCCAAGCACTCAGATGTTGGACACAGGAGGCAAAAACTCCACCACAAACCCACCTTTTCTACCAGGAATCCCAAAGACAAGTCTAACAGGGGCTGACAAGCCTTGCTTACTCTGAAGTGCTGTTACAGAGCACAGTACAAAGTCTTTACAGATGGACATATAAAAATTTTGCCTGTTTTGTAAGCGTCAACAATGTGTTTCAAAAGGTTTAACCAAGCAATTCTTTTTGCACTGGGTCATCTCAAATTTCTCTTTTGTTTTTTTTCCTTCTTGCTTTTTTCTGTCAGATTTTCACAAACTCTATCTTAAGCATAGTATAAAATGTGGAAAGGCCCCACTCCCCACTGCAATACAAACCATTAAAGAAAATGGATTTTTTCCACCTGCACTAAGGTTCTTAAAAAAAATATATATATATTAAAAAAACACTGTCTGAAAAGAAACTGTTTTAAACTGCATGTTAATTTCAAAGCACCCCATGAAGATTTTTTTTCACAAAATGCTTGACAAGATGGAACTAATGCTCCTTCAAAAAATCCATGTAACAATTTAACCAACTAATACCAGTTCCTCAGAAGTAGTGATGAAAGAATAGAATTATTCTGGACATATCTCTATTCCCAGACACATGCCAAGCTGATTGCACAAGGTTTCACATCTCCAGCTCGTATTCTCAAGGCCCCACAAAGCTGCTCCTCCAAGGAAGCCACTGCCCAAGGGTTATTGACTGCTCACCACTGAAAGCCACATGGATCCCAAAAAACCACAGCACTACTGAACCAAATTAAAATCTGACCTTTCACACCAGAGCTCGCCTCTTGCTCCGTTGTGCAGGAAGAAGCAGGGCCAAGAAGACACAAACAAGGACAAAGCCCAGGTCAGAGAAGGCATCTGAAAGCAAAAGGAAAGCACCTACACCCTTTTTAGCCTTTATAGGGTAAAGGGTGATGAGCAGCAGGGAGATTTGGCCACACAGGATTGGTCAGATCCCAGATCACCCTCTAACACCAGCACCTGAGGAGAAGGGATTGCCCATCCCAGGTCTCTTCTGGAGGCAGCAGCTGTGATGTTGCCACTGTGGGATCAATGAACATGGACTTGCTCCTACCCCTAAGAAGTCAGCAGCAATGTTCCCACTGCCTGTGGTCCCACAGGATGGGGACAGCAGGGATAAACCATGTCCTTGGCTAGCAGGTGTTGCTGTTCTCTGCACAGAGGGGTGAAGAAACACATGAGAACCAAAGGAGAAGCCAATGTAAGATTGACACCACCAGCACAGCTGAGTCCCTGTGACTGGAGCTCCTGGAGCCAGGCTGGAGTAACACTGTCTGGAATGTCCTGCTTTGTGTGCTGCTGCTCTCTGTGCCACACCTTGGATCAGGCTGAGGAACTCTGAGTGGAATAAAGCCCCATCCAATGCAAGTTTGGTGATGCATCCACAATGAAACCATACCTTAGTGTCTAGACAAAGCAGCCCTCTTCCAGCCTGGCTTCACAGAGTGGCAAAGTCAAATTGAATTAAATAAACAAAAGCTAAATTTTCTCTGTGCTTGAGGAACACCAGGTGCTGAAAATCTGTGATTTATGGAGTGTAAGTAGGCAGTCCACCCATCTTCCCACCAGGTTAACATCATCAGAGGATTAGAAATGAAATGCCATATCTTGCACCCAAGTAATCCATTCTGAAGAGGAAACAATTAATTAGTGCCAGGTAATATTGTCACAGGCTGATTAGGTGACACAGTACATTTCCCCAACCAGCTCAGAGTCCAATGAAGACACAGCAAGATTTCCTTTCACTGAAAGCAAATATTAAAACAACATTCATTATCTTTTCATGAAAGGGAAAGAAAACAGTGACCTTGGCAGAATTTGTCTCTCCTTCATAGCCTTTCAAAATAAAACTCAGCCAAGGCAGCACTTCTCCCCCAAGCCCATCAGAGGACAAAGCCCCAGCAGAAAGCCACAAAACAGCCTTTTTAACCACTGAAGATGTTTTAAGATGGACTTTTCCTACAGGGATTTCAGAAGCCCCATTGCAGCTGCAGAAGCCAAGGGAGTGAAGCATGGGCCACTGAGTCCAAGAGGGAAGGAGAGCAGTGCACTACAGAGAGCTGCTTTAAACCATTACTGGAGAGCTGGAGCTAAGCTCTCCAGTGGCCTGCTTCCAGCTAAAAGGCTTCCACTTGAGTGCTTCAGATCATGTAAGTTTGTTTAAGATGCATAATTCATGAAGGGTACATAACACCATCCTTGAATAACTTTTCACTCAGCACCTGCTTGACAGGGAGAGAGCTGACAGAGCAGTGTGACTTCAGAAATCCAACATTAGCACGCTATGTGTCCCAGCAAGGGACAGGGATCATCACACTCCCTTAACCCTTCTGGGGGGTGAATGCCTGAGGAAGCCAATTGCACCATCTCATTCCATGATTAGGATTACTTCTGCTTGTTGCCATTATCACTGAAATAAAAGAACCACAAGTGGTGTGAAGAGTTGTACCTATTTGCATTATAGTCCTTGAAGAGAATATGTAAAGAAAAATGTCTGTTTTTATCGGCTTTAAAAACAAATCTATTGCACACGAAGGCCCCGAGCAGAACCATCCCCACTCACCCTGAGTAGTACCTTGTAACTCAAATAGTCCCACTGAAATCAATTTGGGATTATAGAATGCAAGGAAGGAAAGAACCACCTGGTCCTTTGGTAGCAAAATAAGGTGTGTAAGGAACAAATCTTCAGCTAAAATTAATGTGATTTGCCTCTGTGCCTAATGGAGCTGTGCCCATTCACATCAGCCTGGAGTCCACTGTGACAGTGTGCTGATTGTAGAGCACTTAGGTTTTAATTACCAATGGTAAATACTATGTCCTTAAACTTTATAGACCTTATATATTTGCCCTACTTTATTTTGTAGATAAAAGCCCAACTGTGACCTGATAGGCAATTTAGGAATGATTTATGGACCCTGTCTGCTGTTAGTAACAGTTTGGAAGTTGCTGTGTGACAGAAGGGAGGCATTTTTTTCTAATTTATTTTGGGAGATAATGGCTGGAATAGAACTGTAATATATTGCTTTCCCTTACAAAATTGAGAATTTTTTTTTTTAGCACGGCTTTAGAAAAAAAGGAAAAAAAATACAGGACGAGACAAGAGATGAAGAGAACAATGGACACAATAAAAAGCATGTGGGATCTAGTGCATGGTAGAGGAAGAAACTTTTATAATTTATGCTATGGGCCAGCAGTCCCAGCAGTGGGCCTTGTCCCACTCTCACCCCAATCCCAGGGTATTCTCCCTAGAACTCCATTTATTTTGGCTTCTTTATCACTGATTTATGCCTCCTGCTCTCAGGCTTGATGTGAGATTTGGATTAAGCACAGACATCTCTCCATTCCATGTAAAAGGAGCAGTAAACACACACAGAAACCAGGAGGGGTTAATTTTCAAACCCAGAGTATTTGGGGATGATCACCTCTTGGTACACAAAGCCTCCAAAAGAGACATTTCACACAAAGCAATATTTTGCCTCCTGTGTACTGCAGAGCAGTGAAGTGAAACAGGACTTCCACCCAGGGCATCTTGAGCATGCACATTTTAAAAGGAGTAGGTTTTTCCACCCAGGAGTTCAGAGAGGTTTTATAATTGGTGGCTTTTATGACCTCACTGTGATTTCTGCCCTATGCCAGAGTGCTGAGCCTACCTGAAAAGTGATTTGTAAGTCAGAGAGAAATATTGAAACCCATGGACCTGGTATATCGACATGCACTTTATCCATCCTGCTGTTTCTCTGAAAGCCAGCATGGTTCCTTGCTTTCACAAGGGTCATTGAGACTTTCATCTGAGTCAAATCCTGCTCTTGCTTTCTGCAGGGTATATGAGAGAAATGACACCAAACATTATTCTCCTACCAAGGGAGAGAGATTATCCCTGTGACATGGGTGCTTCCTGGGGACAGCCAAAAGAAAAAAAATGACAATAGGAAAGAGTGTTGAATTCCTCATGCTGAGGTTCCTTGAATAGTGAACTGTTGTTTGAAAAGGAAGAAGTTCCGTGGGCCTTTCAGGGTAATTATTTTGCATCTGTCCCTGGGTAGAACTGGGCAGAAATCTGGGTTGGTGAGGCAGTAGGTGCCCACAGGATGCTCTGGCTCAGGATTCCTTCCTCAGTGTCCTGGAAGGAGCACAGCTGTTGCTGGCAGGTGTTGTGGGGTTCCACCAGGGTTAGGGAATGGAAACCTCTCCATGAGGGATGAGGGCTCATTCTGGACAGCTGGGAAAAGCAGCACAAGTAAACCTGGGGATTAGGGACTGCTTTGGGGCATCATTAGAGTCCCCAAAGAGGGAGACTGGCAGCAGAGCTGAAAGCCAGGCTGCCTCTGAGCCATCAGCTGGAGAGGAGGGTGGGAGCCCAGCACTGCACTTTGGCTTTCAGGTTATCCCTGTTACTGCTGGGCCATTGTGGGATAAGGCAAAGTGACTGTTGGAAGTATTTAAGTGGCTTATGGACTTCTCTCATTCAAGAAGCTTTTGTTCTGAACTATTCCTACATGTCTCCTCTGACCTGGACCAGGGGCAGATATTGAAGGGTTTTTTAAACACCTATAGCTCTGCCAGATTTCTGGGGTCTGCAGATCCCCATTTAATCCAGCAGCAGTTCTGCAAAGGGCCCACATTGAATTAGTTTGATTTGATCCATTATTACCTGTTTCAGCCTCTGTCCTTTTCCTGCCTCTCACTAGTCATCTGATTAAATTGCCTGATGATGAGACTCTGCTCATATGAAAAGGCTGTCTCTATGCAGGACCAAACCTTCCTCCAAGGCACTGTTGAAATATAAATTGAAATAGTCTTCAAAAGTTTACAGAGTATTATGAGATCAGCACAGATCTGACCATTACTTATTAATTGTTCAATTCAAGAAATAACTATTTGATAGAAAATTGGGTGGAGACCTGGGAAAGAATGACTTAAATGAGATCTCAGTGACTGATATTTGGAAAGATATTATTAAGTTTCTGCAGTGCGGCACTGAGCTTTCCCAGTGCCTTCAGGAATGGTAATAACACCCTCTGCTTTTGTGTTTCTTGCAGGGTAGAGACATTAGAGGTCAGCTAAAAGCAAAGGGGGCTTCAGAAATGGATAACCAGGGTTATGCTCTGCCTTGCCAAGGGGTGGAAGAGCCTGGTTTGCCTCTGGAAGATTTTTCCTCTATCAGTGTTTTCCTTCTTTCTGTCTCTTCCAGCTTTCCTACCTAATTTAGTTCCTTCAGCTCCACACTGATGTATAAAAAGGCTTTCTATGAATCACCCCCTTCTTAAAACTGAAATTAAGAATACATTGTCTTCCTAGAAATAAACAACAAAAGCAGGAAAACTCCATCTCACCCTTTTCAGTGGTAGAGAGATGTAACACACTCACAGCAAATGAAACAGGGGGTGCAGTGCCATTGCACAACTGTATTCCAGCAGGAGGATGTGTGGGAAAATGTGGACAGAACAAAGAACTTTAGGTACCAAATCTTATCCTGGCACACATACATGCAGGTGATGCCAAAGAACGACGTGATCAAAGAGAAAATAACAACTGTGTGGATGTGCACTTGTCTCTGGCACATGGATGTGAAAAGAATTAAACTCGTCCGCTCCAATGGGCAGCTATTCACTGTTCCTAAAGGATAACATCAGAAAGCACGAGCCAAAGCCTTGAAAACTCTGTGGCCACAGGGGGCTGATGGAAGGAAGGTTTTGAGCAAGTCATTATTTAGTCCTGCAGCCAAAGGATGGGTTAAAGGGCACTGTGCTGCACCTGGAAGGTAATGCACAGCTCTCCCCAAGTGCAGATGTCCTTTGTGGCCTGGAGAAAACCTTGGACAGAGCTCACAGAAAATTCCCAAAGAAGACTGGTGTCACACCAAAAACCTAAGAGAGAGCTCAGACCACCTCTGTTTCCTGGGGTACATTATCCAGTGAGCAGGCAAAAGCCCATGGGCAACCTGTGCTTACACAGGGGGTGTTGTACAGAAGAGAGAACTTGTCTCTACCCAGGAGGGGCACAAGGCTCCTGACCCAAGTGCTAACATTATTCAATTGAGCCAAATCACCACCCTGCTGAGACACATCCTGTGCAAATGCAGTCACATCTGCACTGGTGAATGCAGAAGAGAGAATAAATACAAGTAAATGAGGAAAAGGTTCCTGCACACTCAGTTGTTCTGAGCATGTTTCTGGCTCTGCTCCTTATCCAGGCTGTGCCTGCAGAGGTGCCCAGCCCACGGCTTCCTCTGGGGCAGGGGGATGTGACAGCCTGCTGGGAAGGGGATGAAGCCTCACAGCAGCACTGTGAGGGGTGAGGGGACACAAGCCAAGCCTGCCCCTCCTCAGCTGGGCTCCGTTTGCAAAGGGAGGGCAATACCCAGGCAGAGCCCTCACCCTGCACGGAGCGCCGGAGGTGCAGCAAACCCTGACACGCAGCATTTATCCACACAGCCAGAAAGAGGTGAAGTCTGTCTTGGTAGGAACCAGCAGGCAAGAGCCTCAGGAAGGATGATTTTTCTTTTCTGGCTGCCCTGTAAGAGAATATAGGGAACAATTCCTCCTGCCTCAGTAAATGGTCTCTCCCCCAAGAGTTTCATTGTCTGATTGAGGAGGATATTGTTTGTACAGGGATTCTGTAAGAACAACAAAAGTTCTATCTGGAAGGAAGAGATGACTCCCCACATCAGCATCATGGGTGAGAATGAAGCAATTAAACCACTAACTAGATCCAAATTGAATGTAATAGTCATATTTGTTATGCTGTATTTTGGGATTTCATTCATTATTTGGTTCTTTGCAGAGGTCACTAAAGATTTATGATTTATAAAACTGTCAGGCTGCACTCTGTTTGCATGGGTCCAGTTAAGGAAATCCAACAACATGTGAGTTTTGTGTTGTGAACCTGTACATATTTCTTCCCCTGTAATATTAGGCCAGCCAAAGTGGAACTGATAGTTTGGAAATGAGAATGCTGAAGGGGCAAAAAAGAAAACGGTTTTACTAGAACTAATGAAACCCAGCAGGAAAGAATCAGAGATCAGGACTTAGTGCATGTCTGTATTATTTGAAGAAGAAGAGATGCAGTGGGGTCTAACTGTCCAAAGAGTTTAAGATACCTGAGTTTAGGTCTGTTTCTACTGACAATCTGTTGGATGACCTTGGACAAGCAAACTTTTTTGTTCCACACTTGCCTTTCTCAGTTTGTTTTTCTTATCCATTTAAATTGGAAGCTCTTAGAATGGGTTTGGCTCCTAATGTGTGTTCAAACAGAAGCTGAGATGGAGAGACTTTTGTCTCTGTTGTGGAGCTCAAGGTGCTACAGTAATACAAACAATAATAAAGAAGAATGAGTGATGCAGTATAATTGCATGAATAATAGCTTACATTTTAAGACTGTTCTTCCTGCCAGATCGTCTTTGTGCTACTAAGTTCTGTTTACTCAGGGAATATTCAATAAATAATAAATAAAACCTCAAGCTGAGACTCTCCCAAGCATAGCAGGTAATTTAGGTGCATTGTCCATTAAAATTAATGCAAAGTGTGTGTCTAAATCCCTTAGCGCCTTCAGAAAATTCTTAGCTTGAATATTTAATTTCTAAGCCAGGCAATTGGTGGGGTGGTCTCGGCATCCAGCAGAGAGGGGGACAGAAATCAGGAGGAGATTGGGTGTCCTTGGGTGGAGAGCTCTTGCTCACCTGAGCAGCTTTACTGGTCACTGGCTGCTTTTGCTCCCCTGCAGTCCTGTGGGAAGTCACTGGGAATCCATCACTGTGTGCCTACAGGGGACAGGGCTGGGAGACTTCTGCTTCCTCTGGATTCTGAAGATTAACAGATGAGGCAAAGAAAAGAGGATTAAAAAGGAGAAATAGCACCTTCCTAGCATGCAGTATGCCATCTATCTCTTCCAACCCCACTGCTCCATCCTGAACTTGTGCTCCTGAGGTTTGCAGTGATACACTTGCTTCTGGCCAGGGTCATTGGGGACTCACGGTGGAAAGGGCAAACAGGAAGTTTAAAGCAGCTCCAAGCCACCTACTCTTCATTTCTCATCTCCAAATTTCCTAAACCCACAGCGAGGGGGGAGGAGCAGCACCAGACTTCTTGTAAGTGCCACATCACTAGGCAGGAGAGGAGTGATGTGCTGGGAAAGGTTCTCAGAGCAGCTTTGGGAGATCACTCTGTCTGTGTCATCGTGACAGATAACAGCCTCCAGACAGCTCTGAACACATTAAAAATCCACTTCCCTCTGTGAGCATCCCCCGCTGCTGCCTCGCCGAGAGGAGCGGGGAGCGCCGCACCTCTGGGAGAGCTCTACAAACAGCTGCCTTGCCTCGGCTCTGCTCTTCACTATTGTCCCTTCCCGACAACTTTGCCACCTTTGATAAAAGCCTGAGTGAGAGGTAAAAGTGAAATGAGCTCTCTCTGACGTGTGCATACATATTTAAGCATTTCTGTCACTGTGTGTTAGAGTCACAGGCGCTTTAATGACGCCGCTTAGCTCCTTGCTTCTTGCGTGGCATCAGGCAGTAATATTAGGCTGTAAGGTTTCAGGAGCTAAACAAATCTTCCCTTTCTTACCCTTTCGTGTTGGCCATTAAACTTATCATCAGAACCACAGCAAAACAGAGCAGGTTCAATAATTCTGTAAGGAAATGAGGCTGGCAGCGTCAGAGCAAAATGCACATCATTAACAGATCCCTGCTCATAGCACACTCTTAAACAGGCAGCTTGGTGAATATTCATGCTCCATTTTGGGGGACACTAAGCTTAAATTTTGATATTACAACTGCATCAACAGTTCTCAGGCTTTCTGGGATCAGAGTAGCAAGGGAAAATAGCAATTCTCATTGTTCAGGGTACCTTGCTCTCAGTAAACAAGACAGAGGCAAGTTTCTCTTCAGAGGAGAAATTCAGGTAGAGCTGTATTTGAAGAAGTGGATTTTGAACATTATGATGCTGGGTTCATCATTAGAGGACAGACCAGATGGTGAAGGCTCAAAATATAGTCTCATCTCTATGCAAAGGGATTTCTGCAAATGCATATTAACTTTTATTGGAAGTTTCCATACACATGTAAATCCCTCTGTACTGGACTGAACACATCCTTTAATCCAAAGCACTTGTGTGCATTACAATAAGTAGCAAGAATAGCTGATAGTCATTGCAGTTAGAAACTATTTGGTCTGCTGGTACTTTGAACATAAAGCAGGAATTTTATATATTCTATCTCTTATTTAAACAATACCTTTCATGTCAGCAACACCTTCCCAGATACAAATAGGAAAGTCCTGTTCTATGCATGTCAGTGAACCCCAAATAAAATTTTAGTGTTCAGGATGCACTTTGAAGGCATTGGTCTGCTTAAATGTAGTTCATAACTGTGCTAATATCTTATGGATATGTGTGTTAATATTTTCTCTAATAGAATTTTTTTCTAAAGCCTGTAAAACTTAAATCACTGCAGTTCCAGGTGGAAAAGGTCTAAGACACATTTTCAAAAACAGCTGTGTGACCACCTCAAGCAATGACTCTCTGTCTAAAGAGAAGTCTGTCCTGCAGAGAAAACTAACAAATCAAAACTCCAGAGGTAAAATATATTCCAGCAGGTTCTGAGCAGATGAGTTTCACAGAGAGTTTCATAGTCTTCTAGAAACTAGGAGGTGTTTTTTTGGAGTGTGCCTAGAATTACTCCAATAAAATTATTTATTTTCCTCATTTCATCCTTCTAGTTTTATTTTTGTTCCAAACAGCATTTAGTTACCATTCACTGCACTGCAGAATTTTGCTATGTTGGAATGAACTAAACTACCCTGGAGAATTCACCCAAAATTTGGTATTAAATTTATGCTGATTTGAATCCCAATTGACCTGAGAAAATCAAAATCATAGAAATTATCTAGAATGCTTTATACTTGACTTTTTCTTGGAAACAAACTGGTCAATTTTGCATATTTTGCACATGAACTTTATATTAGTTAATTGGTGTTACTTATCCTCAAGCTCCCATTAGCAGCATCCCTGGACAAATTCACCTGCCAAGTGTATCAAGCCCACTGAGGCTGTTTATCATAACTGCTTGGAGCTCCCTTTCCATCCCACCTGACTACTGAATCTCAGGAACCCAAAACGAGTAGAAATCATAGGAACAACGATTCTCTCTCCATTATTTTCTTCAGAAGACAAAGACCTGGCCTTATCTTTCAGGAAAGGATTTGCCTCACAGCAAATTCATAACCCTCTTTAATAATGGGAAAAGCCTGCAAGCAATTCAGCTCCTTTCTGTGGCCCTATAATTACATCATTGCAGGGGGGAGAAGGAGGTGCAGCCCCACCACTCCCAACACAAAGAAAAAGCTCAATCCTTCCAGAAAGCTATTAATTACAAAACAAAAAAGTGTCTTAAAGCGTCATTATATTTGCCCTGAAGAAAATTGTGAGGCACAAATTTAGTACGCTGGCAACCCACAGTTTTCCTATGAGTAAATGGAAATCAATCCTGTTGATTTCTATGCAGTTTCATGAACTTAATAAAATGTTTGAGTCTAGGTTCTTACAGTTCTTCCCTTGTCTTTTTTCTCCTCTGCTGTTGGAGAGAGGACAGATGGATCCCTGGCTGAATGGACACACCTTCAAAGAAAGCAGACATTTCACTCTGGCAGAAAGTTACTTTTGTCCCTTGCTACAGAAAGACTGAGCTCAATTCTTCATTAAACTCTTTCATTTAACAAGGCTACAAATTCAGTGTCAGTGGCTTCTAGCTTGTGTGTGTCTGTGTCTGTGTGTGTGTGTGTAGAAAATGAAGTGCAAAGCTGCCTCAGTCTAAAAGAGGAAAGGGGTGCAAAGGGAGGGTCATTGCAGAGCAGTGCAGAACATGGGGAAGTCAGCCAAAGTGCCCTTTCAGAAATGGCAGTCTTCCCAGCCCTAAAGCCTTTTGTGAAAAATAAAATATTCTATTACATTATTTTCCAATTTCAGCTGTCTCCCTTGCTGGGCTCCAGGGTGGTATATTTCCAAAAGTTGAGGAATATTTTGCTGCTCACCATCTGCCTCAATAGCTGGACATATTGGACATCAACACCAGGACCAAACATCTGTGGCCCAAGGGCACCAAGCAGCCACCAGTGTTGAACCTGTGGGAATAACCATGCTCCAAATATCTGCAACCTCACTGATCACAGCATTATGGGCACACAAAAATTAACTTCCCTTCCTCACTCAGTCCCCTTCCTTCTCAGTTTACATCCACACAAAACTGACTTGCCAAATTAGGATTGGGTTTAAGGGAAAATGCTTCACTGTACCCTTAAACTGGGGAAATGTGCAGAGGGGATTTCTTGGCAGTGTCTTTTGGGTTGTGTGTCTTCATGCAGTTAGCCCCCACACACATGGCATTTGAACAGCCCTTTCTGGTAGTTCAGGCTCTTTCTCATGGAATCACTTTTCTTACTGAAGAGGAGAAATATTTCAGCATAAGGCTGCTAGGAGCAGCCAACCAACTCTGCATTTGGCTTAAACAGGCTCATGCTGAAGGCTAAAGTACTACAAACCTCCTGCACTGGGCAGGCAATGCCTTACACACCACAGGAACAGCTTTTGGGAAATTTAAGCCATGTAACCTCAGTGATTCCTACCAAAATACACACTCATGTTCAAAAAGACACTGATAACTGTTCAGAAATATCTACTTTGTAAGTCTCATCCTGGCATTTTATGTCCTGACAATCCAGAGGTTAATTTAGGAACAGGCTTGATCAGACCAATATATCTTATGGCAAATGCTAAGCAATAAAAAAGCCCAACCCAACAAATTAAAACCATGATTCTTAAGAATAGCAGAGATGAACTGAAAGCTGTGAAATTTAGAAAATATTTTGAAGTTTTTGTTTTCTCAGTTTGCATATTTTATTGTGAAACTTGATGGGAAAAATCTTAAAACTACACAGGCAAGGCTCCAGCCTGCTTTATCCAGACAACATCATTTTAGACCAATTATCCTGAAAATATTTTGGCCTAAAATCCCAGTTTGCTTCATGACAACTTCCTGCTTTTTTCAAAGTAAATAAACAAATTCTCTGCATCTGGAGTAAAGCAGATGAAACGTCTGAACTCTAGGTGTTGCTGTCACACAATTTCTTTGCTATGAACCCCATGAATTCCAAGGTATTTGCTCAAATCTCTCTTTGTTGGCTTTCTGCGCCAGAAATGGGCCATTCACACACATAAACAGAGGCAAATAGAAAAACCACAACCCACTGTGACCAGGACAGAAGGAGATGCTTGATCTGGAATAACACCCCTGATTTTGGTGTAGCCCAGAAGGTGGGGAAAACCAAAGTTGAAGTCATGTCACCCAGTAATGAAATGGAAAGTTCTCATTGTTTGTTTTCAGTCTCCCTTTAGAGTGTAGAACCCAAAAAAACCCACTCTGGGATAGTTGTACACGTGTTAATTTGCAATATCACCCTGAGAAGGATCATCTCTTCCCTTTCTAGGCTGAAATCCACATTGGGGAAGGAGCTCAAAGGTGGCAAATCAACATCCCTCTCCATTTCAGTGGCTTTACATTGGTTTGCAGCATGGGAGGAGCTGGCCCTGTAGAGTTGCCTGCACATGGCTCAGAGCAGGAGGAACATGATGGGTTCAGGCCTGTGCACAACAGTAGCACAGAAAATCTGCATCAATTTGCAGCTGTTGTTAGGGGAGACCAACCACGAGATCTGAGTAACTGATGCAGGGAGAGTGGGGAACGTGCTGGTATTTTCAGGTCAGCTAGAAGCTATTGTGTTTGGAAGTGAGAGGAAAGAATTGTTCATGTTACTTTTATGAAATATGTAATTTTCCATTTCCTTGCCATGCCTTAAGAGCTTAATTGGACGCAGTTGATGGAGACGCAAGCCCAGCTCCCGTCTCAGGCTTCTGTTTCCAAAGGTCACAGATTTCATGCTGATCCTCTGCATTATGCTATCATTTCCACGAGAACCTGAGGAGGGGAACATTAATTGCCTGTGACTGTAATTGGCTTCATGATGGTTGTCAGGCCAGTGGCTGGGAGGGAGCACACACCCCAGAACAGCTGCCAAACCCAGAAAGTCACCAAGTGTCAGGAGTGTGCTCCAGACAGGACTGACATTTCCTGTGGCCTCAGAGGCTCTGCAATCAAGACAGATCTCTTGACACAATGATTCTCAAAAGGAGCTAATTTGAATTAGTTTCAGCTGGTGCAAGGCGAAGATGCAAACGTGAGCAGCCTGTTGGCAGCAAGTTCATCTCTAATCCCCAAAGGGAAACACTCTCTCCTACATCTCTGTGTACTCAGTGATGAGATCACTGTGGTATCACTGACACAGCACCAACATCCCCAGTCCATGGCTGCTTCAAAAAAGCCAAAATCAAAGTAGGAAACCAACAGACAGTGAGCAGATAATGGTCTAACTGCCATTAATATCAGACCTGGTTTCTCTTCTGTTAAGTCAAAACCAGTCCCTCCTTTGAAGCCAAGTACAGCAACTCAGATCAATCAAAATATCACCAGACAGATGTTGTGTTCTCTGTGTCACCACCAGAAATACCAGAACTGATCTCTAAGGCCATTGAAAACCAGCTCTCCTTGATGTAATATGCACCAGAGCAGAGAGGTTTGAGTGGGATTTTTAGATCCAAACCCTCCAGTTATACAACAGCTCTGTGCTCTGCTTTTCTTCCTGCTGGACAAGTCTCCAGCTTGCCTTTAGCCTGATGGGATTCCTGTCCTGCAGTAACATATTAATGAAGAAGTGAATTCAAAATGGAACACTTAGGAAAAACCCTTATTTCCTGAAGCCTTGAATATAGGAAACTGGTAAAAACCCTATTAACAACATGATTAAGTAAGACCTAATGACCTAAAAGACTTGGAAGGTGGCATATCTGTCTGTGGTCATGGATTTAAACAATTTGCTGCATATTTCAGCTGCACAATGTAAGATGATAATCAGATGAGACTCCTCTCAAAACCACAATTATCTATCTCAAGTATCAAGCATGCAGGTTCTCACATGTACAGTTTCAGGTTAGAATTACAGTTTCACCTAATTATAGAACACAGCAAAGTACAAATGTTGGTTACAGCTATACTTATTTATGGGTAAAACCAAACTTACCCCTTTAGACACCTACATTTACACAATTGTAGGAGAGAGAGTAAACACACTAAACACACACCATGGACACACATGCACTGTTGAAGAGAGGTGCTTCTAGCAATGCCACACTAGAGCAGGAGAAATACAGCAGGATTGGAACATGCTTTTCTCCTGAGTCCCACAAATTGGGTTGTACAGGAAAAATCCAGCCCAAGAGTCCCATATGTTTATTTCAGTGGCACAGAGACCCTTCCCTGTGTGTGCAGAGCATGGCTGGAGCAGCCTATGCTAACCAGAGCCACAGCTGTTCAGGAAGGTAGCAGGTAGGACTGAGCTTGCTTTTTACCTCAGCAAAATTAATCTTAATTATAGCAACTCGTTCACGGCATTAATGTGAAATAAAATGTAAGGCTGAATGTAAATCACAAATTCAACTCAATTTATACCTGCAGCAGGTCTTTTCCACATGGTTAGGGAAGGTGCTGTAAAAGCACCACGGAAATGCTTCTGAAGCCTTTTCTCTCAGCTGTAGGAGCAGGAAGATCCAGCCTTAAGCGGCAGATACACTCTTGGGTAGAGCTGAGGAACTTGGTAACACACCAAGGGAAGCCAACAAAAGACTCCCCAGACTGCAGATGAGTCCATGCATATGCTGCTTTGCCATTTGGCCCTGGCTTCAAACTGCGAAGCTAGAAAACAGAAAAAGAACAGCAGAGCCATGACAGTGACCTCTCTGTGAACCTGAACTGGGTAGCACTTTGCTCCCTCCCACACTTTAATTCATATTTCTGTGCTGACTGTAATGCTGTGTACTGGCCCCAACAAGAATGAAATTAAATATTTATGCTTTTATGATGAGATACTTTGTTACCCCATAAAACTTGCACATATGGAACTCTATTAATTTATGCTAATTCCTTATTTCTCTAGAAGAACCTTTCTCCTCATTAGCATTTGATCGTTTAATACAACTTTACAGCACACACTAAATTGAAGCCCATAATCTTTTGTAATTGAGGCTTTGTGTGAATTCACTGTCATTTTTCAAAACAAAAAAAAAATAAAAGAGGGGACAAGGAGATGTTTGTGGCAGCATTGCCTTTGTATGGCTTGGAGCAGCATCAGCTCTGCAGAATCTGCTGGCAGGGCCAGCTGCAGGGAGCACAACCCATTCAGGAGGCTGGACCTGCCCTTGTTTGTGTTGAGGAAGCATTTTGTGCTGACCTGAGGGAGGGAAGAACCAGTCCTCTGGCATGCTGTCAGTGCCTGCCAGCTGGGCCTGAGGATGGGCACAGAAAAAGAAAGTAGAGATGGAGATTGCAGCCCCCAGAGCAGCCCTGCAGCAGGGGGAGTGTCCAGCTCACCCTGTCTCTGTCTCACCTTTGCCTCCTCCTGAATCTTTTCATTATTTTCCACACTTAGAAGTGGTGTTATTGGGGAGGAAATTAGACCTGGGATTCCTGGGTAGGAAATTTGTGTTTCTTCCTTTGCTATAACTTTCCTTTTCCTTTTGTCCAAATTCATTTTCACTTAGCCACAAGTCTAACCAAATAAAGCAAATAGCATTGGCTAGTGCAGACCTGTTCCCCTTGGTAGGATTGATCTCTGCCCTGGTACAAGTTCTCAGGCTCATCTGTGGGACTCCTCTAATCAGGAGATTTGCTCCAGGCTCACCTGTGCCTCTAAGCTGTAAATCAGAAGTAAACCAAAAGATTTCCCATTTCAGGAAAGGAGGAGAACAATGTTTTTGTCTTTCCATATGTGGTGTCAAACAGAAATCAGCAGGGAACAGTGGGATGCAATGTTGAGTTTCACATTGCCTTATCTTCCCTTTGTCCCATCTTTCCAGCATCAGCTGGGAATCTCCAGAACATTGAAGAGGCAACTGGCCAGCTGCTGGATTGTCCTAGCAGCACTACAAAAAAAAAGTCGTGAAATCTCAAACATCACAATAAAAAGGTGTGCCATATACATTTATATTTTATATATATATAAATTATATGTCAAATTTCTATCATTGGACATGGAGGAACAGCTTAGTGTCTCTGGAAATACTGGTTTTGTTTCTCACAGTGCTGTTTACTTGTTTTCCAGGAGACTAGAAGAAACACATCATTGCAACAATTCAATCAGTATTTTTAGGTTTTTGAGTGCTTCTGCATGTCTTGCACACAGTGAAAGGAGGGTCAGTTTTACCTTGAGGAGTTCTCTGTATTGTTTTTCATGGCAAGAGGAACTCACACATGCTCATGTCCAGCTATCATTGAACTTGAGCTGACAGGATTGGAAGTACCAGTGTTTAAATAGAGTCTAGGAACAGGTTTCAGAATGCAGACTGCCTGACTTTACTAATAAGGGTACTCTCATTCAGGCTAGGAGCTTCTGATACATCAAAATTATTTTGAGTTTTAATTGTAAGAGTTGTCAAGTGACTGCAGATTGCAGCCTGGGTTTACACATTCTTGACATTTACAGCTGCAAGGTTTAGGGAAAGGCACTCAGCCTCCACCAGCACAGCTGAGTGATAGTTCAAAGCTAGAGCAGAAACCATCCAGCTGTGGAAGATTAATAATTGCAATGTGCAGAGGCCCCACTTCATCTTTGGGGAGGAGTTAGTGAGCACTCCCTTAAATGTATCCTCAGGATTGCAGGAGGGGAGCGCCCTGAATGCTCTCATCTGTTCTCAGGGACACATTGACAAAGACATAAACAATGAAAAGGCTAAAAATATCCATTGCCCCAGTTACAGGAAACACCTGCAGCCAGCAGAGCACTTAAAACTCATTTAAGTCTCATTGAGTTTGGGGAATAGTTGAAAACCTGGCCACTGGCTGTTCTTGAGCCCAGGTGTCAAAGACAACATCACTTTGTTTGTTTTGTGGGCATAAAGCAGTGACTTCAGCACCAACTGCTGTAGCCTGAGAAAACACATGGTATCAGCAATTTACAATCAAAAAGACTCCACATTTTTCAGTTAAAAAAACACTTCCTATTCAAATGCATCTGCTTGCACTGCTGTTTATTTAAATTGTCAGTTAATCAATGAAATGTAGTTGAGCTGGGAGCACATCACAGCAAATCAGTGTAATCACCTTCATCTTCATTTTACTTTAACTGGACTCATCTCTCCATTCAGCCCCTGACCAGGGGCAAGACAGAAGTAAAAAAACAAGAAGTATCTTTTATCAAATAGAATTATACATCTGTGTTGATGCAACTCCTCCTTTCGTGGGAGCACATCTTTATGTTCCAAAACACTCACTTCCAGGATGTTTTTTCCTAGGGCAACAAGAGGAAGAGATTGGATTACTCACCTAGAAATTAACAGCACAGCCCAAACCTTGTCTAAATCCTTTATCAAACAGCTCTTCAGATTTCCTTTACACCTGGCTCAAGGCAGGAACCAACTGTACCAATGAGCAGCAAAATGCACTCGGGTCTCTGTGGAGGTGACAGACACCTAATGAAGGCAGCTTGCCTCAAATCAGTTACACCATCATTTCACTGACCATAAAATGACATAGTAAGTGCCTCTTAAAGACAGTTACCACATGGATATTGCTGCTTTCCAAATTGGATTGTCATCATGAGTGTTCAGGAGTGAAAGATACAGGTAGGGAACTCCTTAATTCCTTAGCCCTGGCAGGTTGGAGCTCCCAGTGCTTATTCATTTTGCATTAGCAAGATACATCAGAACATCTCAGCTCCCCACACCTTGAGGTAAATTATTCCTGGAGCACTGTACTTGGTAGTCTCAAATTTAATTACCTTGTAATCTGCAGGTCATGTTATTGCTCTGTGGTTACACGATTTTTTTTTTTTTAATATCTATTTGTATAACCTATAAAAAAATGTGACATTGGAGTGAATTTCTGTAAATTGCTCCCAGGCACACAGTTCTCCTAATGTTTCGAAAAACGAGATTCTGCTCTCAGTGAGCATCTGCTGGCTAATCCTGTATGCTGTTTTAAGAATGAAACTCGTGCTTTAGCAAGGCACAATGCTTTTTAGATAAAGCCAAAATAATGATGCCAACATGAATTTCACTTTTAAGCACAGATAGCTGCTCCCAGCTCAGCTTGGGTAGTATTCCCAGTTGGAGACAATCCAGAACAAGTTTATCTCAAAAGATACATGCAGATCATGGGTTTGGCCAGTATCAGAGTCTCTCAGTATCTTTTGTGATGTTCCCTTGCATTCAGCACATTCAGCCCTAAATAACAACAGACACAGGCTGCTTGGTGCATGAGAGCTGAAGCCCAGGCATAGAAAGGTGGTCAAGTGCTGCACTCTTCTTCGTTCAAAAACAGCCCTCTCATCAAAAGTTTTCAAAAAAAGAAGAGTCCTATACATGGATTTTATGGCAAACAGGGTATAGGTACATTCATAGGGGAAAAGTGTGTCCCTCATTATTGTCCAGAGGCACATTCCATTGCTGTGGACAGCAGCTGAGTTGTAGCCAAAGATCTGTCCCTCTGGGTGAAGTGGAACATTTGACATATAAAGACCTTTTTTACTGTTTTTTTCCCCCAAAACTATAGGAAATTACTGTACCTGTCTCTGCTGGCCACTTCTGTATTTTATTTAACCTTAGAAATATTTTATAGGTTTTCTTAATTTAAAACCCACTGAGACATTAACCTCTGCAACAAATTTTGCATTGAATTCTTTGCTGCATGGGACTTGATTAATGCTAATGCAACCCATTGGTTTTTAGACCTGGAGTACCTCAGTGTTAGTAAGCAGTGTATAATTTCTTAATACATAAGGGAAGAAGCACACACAGATTTTCGCTGCAGGCATCATGTTTTAACTTTTCTTTATCTTGAAAGCACTATGAGGTTTTCCAACTAAATGTTACAAATCTGTGCAAGCTTTGTTTTTTTAATATTTTGACCATTTATCTGGTTAGGGGAGGAAGAAATATTTGCTCTGCCTTAGGATTTTAATGATGAAATTTTGATCCAGAAGAGAAATTAATGACAAGCAGTTAGTAGTGAAGTTAAGTACCTCTTATCTCATCTGGCTTTTAGAAATATCTAATTCCTGTGCTGGAGCAAACTCTATGGGAGGCATGTGAGCTCTCAGTTTCGTATTGCACTTTTTGGTACAAATATTATTTTGTCTGACAGATCCAAGTTCCTAACAGTTTGCTTTGTGGCCCTTTGGATTACAAATATCACAAGTACCAATATGATCTGCTCAGAAATACTTTGAGAAGCAAGTAACTCACAGGATTTGTTTCAGATGAAGCATGGATTGATAGGGAGTCACCCCAAAACTTTGAATAAGTTTTTCCTCCTTCTCTCCTCACTCCTTTGTGAATCAGCAAAAAACATCAGATGCCCTCTGCAATATGAAAAAGGGATGCACCCCTCTAAACAGAATTTCTGAAAACCAGGTAAATTGGATGATTCCAAGCAGTTCTGCTTAGGGAAATGGGTGGCTGTTCCTTTTTTTACCTGAGAAGCTTCAATCAAGAGTGGTAAGTTGCACACCTGAGGGAATAAATATGAAGCATATGAAGGAGAATATTCCCAGGTGGAATCCACAATCAGGACTCTCCAGGTAGAAAGAAAACAAACATTTTTCCTTTCTTCAGCTGAGGGGGTCTCGCTGCTTTTGATAAAACCAAGAGAAGCTTTCCCACTGTGTTCAAAAAACACCAGGGTTTCATCTTTTGCAAGCAGAAGAAGTAATAGAGTAACAGGAAAATCTTTTCCTGGACTGATGCAGACTTGATTCAGGTGCTTGCTAATTGACAAAGCAAGCCTCAAGAGCCATCTAGAGGGTGTTTGGCAAGACTCGTTTTTATTATTTTAAGACTGTGGCTTTCCCATGTCAGAAACAAAGCCCTAGTTCTTTCAAGATTTGCCCTTACATGCAGCATGGTAAATCAGGAGGACCTCTGGTTATACCACTTGAACTTCAGCACTGTAGACGTGGTATCAGAGCAATCTTCCCCTTCACCCACAAAGCAGCTGTTTTATTAATGAGAAACTGCATTCCTGTGGTACAAGAAAAAAGGATTGCAGGAGGTGCTACGTGAGGCAGAAAGCATATGGCATGAGGATGGTGATCTTGTGAGCTCCAGACACCCTCCAGGGGAAAACAAGGACCCAGTAAGGGCATAAGCAGATTTTGCCAAGCTGAGATTTGCTTGATGATGACGCTTTTCCAATCCTGATGTTTTTCTCTGACCTGTTCTGGCTTCCCTTTAAGTCTGTGTTGAATCAAACCTAAGTCAATAACCTGAACTGGCACCATGGTTTGCAGAAGGATGGGAAGAGAATGAGGTTTGAGTGGGGTCTGTGAAAATATGCCAGCCTTCAAACAGACAGATTCTCTTAGGGGGTAGTCATGGGAGACTTGTTTTTGAGGTCCCCTCATGGCTTAGAAATAAAGGAGAGAACAGATTTTGCAGAGAAGGTGCTGGGAACAGTCCTTCAGTTCTAGCAGGTGTTTGTTTCAGTTTGCAGCTCTGGTCTTTTGTGGACTGTGTTTTTATTCAGGTTTCAAGACAATTTCAGACACAAGGGACTTTTACTGTGAGCAGTGGAGATAATTTTCTGTATTGTGTTTAAATCTCTGTTTGTCAGAAAAGAACAAGTATGACCTTTCACTAAATCAGACTGAAACCACTTCCTGACACCCTTTATGCTCCAGAGAGGAATCCAGTGAAGTTCTTCTTGTGTAAGTTGCTTTGCTGTAATTACATCTTGTGTTTATCTCAACAAAAAACTTGGACTTGAAGGTCCAAATATACTTCACCAAATCAAAACTTTGCTCTGACATGATAAATACAAATAAATCCTTCTGAGTAGGAAGCACATTTGTGTACAGAAAGAAACACAGCAGGAATGTTATATATTCACTTTAGGTTAAAATATGTACTTTGAATTTAGAGGAATCTCTGATATTTCCTGTGTAATAATCTGCTGGAGGAAGTACTTGAATGCCAGACTGGAACAACAGAAACACAAAGGGGATGAAGTGCTGATGTAGCTCAGTAAAACTGAGCCTATGAAGCTCTCCAGAGCTACACAGACACAGGGATTGCCTGCTCCAGTGAAAGGAGACTCCTGCAACTTGCATATATTTGGATTTTCCACCAAGGCTGAGTTTCTTGGAGAACGAGAATGCAGCGAGCAGCAAGAGAGGTTTAATTTCAGGATATTACACCCTCCTAAAATGTTTCTAAAGTGATAAGCCAGGCAGCTGCCTGGTGGACTCCCAGGGCTGCCCTGGGCACCTGTGAGGTTTGTGTGCAGAGCAGCCCAGGCACAGCCCCACTCCTGCATTCTGCATCACCCCAGCACGGCCCAGATGTGGTGGAGAGGGGAACTCGTGCAGCTGCTGGGGCAGGGGCTCTTTGAATCCTGGCAGAGGCAACGAGAGGTTTTATCAATACCCATTATGGATGAGCTGAGGTGAAATGTTGCCATGAGGGATTTCTGCCTTCAGGATGCATAAACTGGCTCGATCAGAATGTGCTGAAGGTAGAAAGAGACAGCAAAGATAAAGACTTCAGGGGGGCTGCTGTTCTGTTTATGCCAGGTATTCCAGCTGTGTCTGAGTGTCAATGAGAGCAGACAAACAATAGAAAGGTGAAAACTGAAAATCATGGCTAAAGTGTTTCTCCAGCAGGGATGTATTCCTCTGTACATCTGAATTCAGAATGCTGGATGTGGAAAATAAGATTTAGGAGTACTAACCTTTAGAGAAACAACTGCACAAGAAAATGTGTTCTTGTAAAAGATGACAAAACACAAATTCACTATAATTCAACAGCCATATAAAGAACAAAAAGGAATGAGCAAAATATGAGAAACACAACATGTATTAACGGAACATAGAATAAAAATACAAGTGTATACACACACACATGTATATGCAATAGGAATCTGATCTGCTGGTAGCTCAGCTATGCTGCACAGTCGACACTGCAATACGTGAGCTATCAAATTGGTGAGATCAAAATAACATAAATTATTTAACAATGTTTCTTTTATAGATATGGCCAGGCCTGGCCCATAGAGAAAGGCAGGCCTCTGACTAGGAATGTTGGGTTGGTGTAATAGAAACATGGTTAGGTGAATATTTATAAATCTCTGACTTTTGCATACTGATCCAGAGCCTAGAACTATATAAACTTCAAGTCAGTGCTAACAAAAGCTCAGAAGAGCAGACCATCCACTTAATCAGTGATCCTGCCTAAAACTATTCAGTGGTCTTCTGTAAAATGCAATTTTAAACTGTCTTTCCTTAGCATGATAAAATAAACAGTGATGATCCTCAGAAAGCACACAGGTAATGCCTCAGACAGTTCATAGCATTCAGCACCTTTAAATGAAGTTGCAGATTCAAACTCAACACAAAACTCTAATAAACATCACAAATCAAGAATATTTGTCTAAGAAAAAAATTGGCTGTTTCCTAATATGCCTACTTAGATGGATTTAATAGAGATATTCTTCACTAAAAAGAAAAGAATAATGTTGCAAACCCCAAATCTGAAACCTCAGGCCTTAATGGCTAAACCATTATGGGGTCTTTATTCTACATCCTCACAGTAACCACTGCCTTCAGGTAACATCCAAACATCCATTCTCATCTGCTGAGAATAAGCAAGATTAAAAAAAAAAAAAAAGACATTAGTAGAAAATGAATTATTGAGAACAAACTAAACCAGCAAGTAAACACCACGTCTTTAAAAAAACAGGTTTTTGATGCCTTTTGGAGGCTTGAGAAATGAGCTAAGCTAAGCTGCCCACAGTCTATTACATGTCTGATTGCTTCTGACAGGGGGCAACGCTTCACACAAAGAGCATAAAACACCCTTAAACATCAGAGAAAAGCAAGAAAGAAATGTAGATGAGAGATTAAAAGGAACGTCTTGGGCTGGATGTTTGCTTCCCCTCAGTAAACTCACATCTGTCTACAGCATGATCTAGGAGTGATGAGCTCAATGTTTGTATTTCAGAGTAAAACCAGGCTCTTTTCCTCACCCAGGAACCAGTGTTATCATTCTCAAGCAGTCTCAGAGAAATGAGTGAGATTCCTGCAGAGTAAGGGAGCACTCAATGCATGCAAATTGCAGGTGCATTTATATCCAATTTCAGAGGTAACATATTCCCAAAATTATCAACAAATGATTTGGAGTTTCCTTTGTGTGACACGATTGTAAGACATTACTTTTTAATGTTCTTGTAACACATTTGCAGTCCCACTTACCCCCACAGAATACTGCAGAGTGTATAACAAGAGCAAAATTTGTGATATATAATCAAAATCTACAGCTTTCAATGAAAATCATCCTTTAAAACTTGCCATGCTGCCAGCTACACTGAGCCACACGCTTTACTTGATGGAGACCAGCATGTATATCTGAGAACAGCTATAAGTAAATATAGAACCACATCCTACCTGTAGACATTTGCTATATGATTTTTCCTCATTTGCAGGCCCCAGTGTTCACAAATTATAGGCTGAGATGTGGTCCAAAGCCAGGAGAGTACTTCAGAGCTTTGTTACTTTCTTTACTTTCCATCACTTGAAGAACAGCAGTCTAGCTGTGAGCTCAACAAGATGTTCACATTTGAATTCTGTGAAGCTGACAGGCCGAGAAAGAGGAGAAAAAAAAACAAAACACACAGGAATGAAAATTTCAGCATGTGCCAATGTATAAATGAAAAGGTGTCGTGATCCTTTCTCTAGGCCATGGCCTCTGTAACCCTCTGACTCTGCCAGCGTGAACCAAGGCTCCAAAATTCCATCTTTCCCAGCAGCATCTTTGCATGACACCCAGTTATCCTGCTGAAGGATTTTCATTAAATTCAGATGTTTTCATCTGCTGCCTTTCATCTGTGGCACCAGGTTGCACTGCATCAGATTGGCTTTTAGCAGCTCACAGTCCTGTTTGTCATGAGAGGAGACATGGCTCAGACGTACTGAGGAAAAAATCTGTCCAAAAATGTTTGTCAGGAAATGTCTGTGCTCAGAACAAAAGCATCTGAACCAAGATGGAGGGCCTAGGGTTCTCTCTGATTCTGGATTTTGTGGGGTGCCACACCAGGTAGGTTAAACTTAGACATTATGAGTATCCCAAATCAGCAGTTGTTTTACTCCCTGGTACATCCACACCTATTTTACTGTTCATTTCAAGGAACTTCTTGCAGAATTTAACCTATAATTTCCATACTAGCATCTAGTGATAGTATTATATATTCTGGATCACCTATAGATTTTGACATTTTAATACCCAGATATGAGATGGGCTCCTGAAAATTAGGATGCTCATAATGCCAGTGGTTGGTTTGCACAGCTGCTGCTCCACAGACTGAACTTATCAGAGTAGCAACATCCTCCCCAGCAAAGTTTGCTATTATCCTAAACAATCAAGTCACTTCAATCAAATAATTGAAGCTATTAATGTCATTATGTTAATTAAAATACATTAATGTTTATACATTGAACATAGAAGCAGATAAAGAAGAATTGCATATATTAAATTCACTTAGAAAATGAAAATTTCTTTCAAAATTAGTTTGAAAGGAGAGCACAGAGCTACTCACTGGTTTGGTTTGACACAGAGAAACATTTTCAATTAAACAAAGAAAAAAGATATTTCTGAAAAATTTGGAATCTTTAGTTCTAGTGTTTTTCTTAAAAATGGAATACATTTCACTTTGCTCTTCTCATGTTTCATTTTGTCATTTCTAGCTGATGCGCCTTCATTTTCTATTTCAATATTACATTATTTCCTGTAAAATGTAATGATTTGTTTTGATTAAACAGCCTGAAGATAAGAATACACTGCTTTGGGCAAAATGGTAATTTCAGATGCAGCCAAAATTACTTTCTTTTTTTTTTTTTCACAGAAAAAAACCCCAAAAACCCCAACAATAAAAAACCAAAGAGTGCCTCCTATTTCAGTCGCCCTGTTCTTCAGCTTGGATGGCACTTCCCGAGGGTTCAGGTGAGATGAGAACAAGCAGGGAACTGAGACTTGGAACCCTTGAACTTGGATCTTGCAGGAGGACATTTATGAAATATGATACAACAGTTCTTCCTGTGAAACCTCCCAGTTCAAATTGTTGATATTGACAGAAGAATAGGTCCAGTTCAGATGTTCCAGTTCAATATTTCTGTTTATTACCTCTTTGCTTCAGCTTTAAAGGTCTCAAGGTAGGAATGTCTGACCTGCAGGTGAGACACTTCACCTCAGAAATGTCTCCCCAATATTCTTCCTCTGCTATTCCCTGGTATCTTTCCCTGACAGTCCCTGAATTTCCTCATTTTCTGCCTATTGCCCCTTAGGCACAGCCAGCTGTTTTCTGCCAATGCCAGAGCATGTATGACAGACATAACATAATATTGGACACATTTTATCTATGGACTCTTCTGGGCTATGTCTGGGCTCCTTGCCAAACCTCTTGGCACATCCCTGCCTTTTGCAGCATCCAGAATGAACTGATGACTGAGACAACCTATATGATGGAGTAAAGTACCCTGACTGGAAGTGACAACTGAGTTCAGGTCTAAAAACTGGTGAGTTAGTTAAGAATCAATTTTCCCTATTAGCCAATCAATAAACTAAAGGCAGCTTAGAGGTCACTGGAGCAAAAATGTCTCCCCTGAGTCGTGAGCTGGGATCACAAACAGCCCAGAAACCAAAGCTCTCCACTCTCCCAGAGCTGCAGAGCTCACAAGCACCCCTTTTGTCCATAAAAATGCAGCAAATATGGCAAGTGCCCTGGGATTCCAAGTGAACAATCCTGGAAAGAATTACACAGAAAAGATTTTTATCCCTTTTTTTGCTCTCCTGCATTGCTTTCCACTTTGCTTAAAATACTCTTTACCTGGTGCCTTCTTTTCTTGATAATCCTGGTTTTAGCCATGTCAAGTATGACTGATAACAGAATGAAAAAAAGACAAAACCAGGGGAGGGATAAACCCAGAGACATTCTGAGCAGAGCACTTTCAGTGGCTGGGGTCCATATAAAACACAAAAATCTCTGCACAAAGTTGAATTGGAGGATTTTTAAACCAAGTCTAGGCTTTAAAATCATTGCAGACATGACAAAGGTACTGAATATCTGTACAGAAAAGCCACAAAGACACAATTTCCACTGACATGCTGTGTTTCTGCACATAGAAAACTCTGAACATATAGTACAGTGTAATTAATTTGCTTATTTCACATATTTTTACAATATGGAGACTAAGTATCAATGTATTTCATGAATGGGGAGCTGGCCCAAGCTTCTGACCCACATGGAGGCTTCTAGAGATTTTTTTGGTTGGATTCACTCTGTTCTTTGTGTGTCTCACAATCTCAGAATCCCAGAATTTACAGCTTCAGAATAGCTGTGAATTCATGAAAGGTCCAGTTAACCTCATTTAGATTAGAGCATAGGTAGGCAAATTATTTCCATGTGAACACTTTATCCTGTCATTTTTTTTCTTCATACCCTGTTACTGTGGCTAGGGGAGGTGCAATGCACACCTGTCCCAGGCACATGTAAAGGAACAAATCTTTGTAAGGCACAGGAATAAAAAGTGAAACCCCTGTGCTCACACAACAAACCCTGGAGAGAGGTACTCCTGTCACAGCTTCCTTCACTTGTTATAGAATATTTTTTCCTTTTTTTGTTTTGGACACCCACAGAATAATTGAGGGGAAAATGGTCTCATGGGAACTGGTCTTGAACACAGCTAAAAAATTATACCAACTGCACAGCAAGCACTCAAGCTGCATGAAGATGAATGGAGGGGAAAAATGTCTAACATTCCCTGAAAGTTTTCTGAGGTTTTTATGGAGAAATTCAAGCCCATGTATCTGCTAAAATATCCATTGTTGTGAGTAGTTTACCTCACAGAGAAGTTCAAATGCTCTTTTTATTTTGTGACAGGGCAGAAGTATTCACACCTATCAGGTTTACACACAGATATAATCAATTGCTGCTTTTCTGACAAAACCCCATCACTGTAAAAATGCTCCATTAAATGCCTGGTAATAACATTCTATAGATGTTTTATTGAAAAACCAAGTTTCTCTAAGCCAAACTGCACACGGCACACTGCTAAAAATGGGAAATAAAATGTTCATGCAATGAAAATATGTCCAAACCAGAAAACACTGGTGTAAAAAACACAGAGAAGAGCTCAGTAAATAAGTTTGGTCCAGGCTATAAAATTGTAGTGGCAATCAAGAAAAACCTGGTTCAGGTGGTTGGCTGGAATGATATCAGGGAGATTGGCACCAGGAAAATGACCTTTGGTGCTCTTTCTCCTTGAAAACTGTGCTCCCTTCTCACTATTTACTGTCAGCAGCTCAGCTCCCAGAGGATCTGTGTCAGTGTTTTTTTGAAAACATTTTTGTATGACTTTCCTTAACAAAACTTTATCTCAGACCCACCAAAATTCTTCCACTGAAAGTATACTGGCAATATTTTGTCTCTTTGAATTGTAAAAATGTTTTGGTTTTGGAGAAAAAGCTCCATGTTTTCCACAGGGAAAAACAAGCCTATTTTCTAGACAGCTATTCCCCCATCAGCTGTCTCCTCACCAGGCCTCCCACCCTCCTGGGAACTGAGCTCTAGGGGAGACATCAAAGCAGACAGGCCCTTCTCTGGAGTTGTAGGAATTGGTTTTGGTACCTTCTCTTACTCTGTTGACAATTTTCAAGCTTCTATTTTAGTTTCTTTCTTCTTCAGCCTTCAGTTTTTAGTATAAATTGTCCCTGGTCTCCTAGTTTATATTTCATTCCCCTTTTCCCATGGTGGTGATATTGTTTTCTCCTGAGCTGGACACTGAACCTTGGCTCTCCCATTATTTCTTACCTATGCCTGCTGTAGTAAATTCCCACATAACCTTTGAATCCTTGAGACAGAAACACAGCATCTTTGAGGAGATTGTCTAGGCTGTCACCTTTTGGATTTAGAATGTGTGCAACCTGGTGATTAAATTCCTGCTCTTGTCTAAGGTCATCAGGTTTGCCACACTTACCTCTATGACCCAATTTTAAGGGAATTCTTAACATTAAGTTACAAAACTCTGAAATTATCTCACCACATAGGGGTTTTTATTATCCCCCTCCAAATCATTTATATATTTTTTCTTGTTTGGAAAGCCTTTCCTATTCAATTTATCAGAGGAAAACTGGGCAGTTCTTGAGAGAATCAGACTGGATGCACTGAGAAGCCAAAGTTCCAGGGGACCCAGGGAGGGACAGGGGACTGAACTGGTGCTGGTGGCTCTTGAAATTCTGGATTTGGAGTAACAGCTTAGACTCATTCAAGGCTGTAGAGATTATTCCTCGGGATATTGCACAGTGCAGCAGACTGGCCTATGGAGTGCTCCAAATCCTGTTTATTCAGTTTATAAAATTTATCTCTGGGGGGGCCCCAGCTGAAGAACAGACAAAACAATTTTCCCCATAAAGTTTTACAGCTGCTCCAAGGGTCCGCCACTAAAAGCCTCCACACTAGTGAAAAGGAGAAGAAAAGGAAAATGCCTATCAGTTCCCAGTTCTGAAGGGGAAGTAATCACATTTATTTTCTTTCCTTTTATTCAAGCCTAATGCTCTTTAGAATACAGACCTCAGTGCCAGGGAGGTCCCTCGTGATGTGCACAAGGGATTCCTAAGAAAAGTTGGTTTAGAGCCATATGTAGAATGAGAGAACAAACCCTTCAGTACAGCCACCTGTGCACACCTCTGAATTTCTCTGTCTGTGAGGGAATTGGCTCTTCATGCTCAGGAGCATGGGATGGCCCAAGGATGTGACTGTGGAGGAGCATCATGTTCCCTGGTCTTCATCAGCCAGAAGGATGATGATATTAAGCCCTGGTTTTCCCTGTGCAGACCACGTTGGCATGTCCACTCCCCTGCTGTGCCCAACATTCAGCCTACACATTATCCTACAGCCACAGTCAGGTCAGAGGTGTTTGCAGGGGCTTTATTCAAGTGGCTGCTCCAGGAAATAAAAACAGCGTAAAACCATGATGCATAATATATTAGAAATGGAATACAATTCTCAGGGGGATCTTCATTGAGGCCAGTGTGGTGATTCAGGGGAATATGATGGATGGCTACTGCTCTTTTCTTCTTCCAAATAAACATTTTGTCCCTCTCCACTGGAGCTGGGCAGCAGATGCAAAATTACACCACAGAAAAAGAGCATAATTTGGCCATAAAAATGTTGCAATAAGTTGTTATATAACTGAAATGCCACCACCTTTAGTGCATCCACCCACTCATTTTACAACCAGTTAATATTTTTCTCAACTTACATGTTGTATTCTATCCTGCCGCCTCTGCAATCTTTTTGCCTATTTTTCTGCCAAAGCCACAAGAATAAAGCTGTCAACATTGCAACTAAGCCATCTTTCTTGTCTGGCAAATTGTCTAGTGGAGACTATAACCTCCTGGCTGCTCCACTGCATAATGTAAGTATCCTGTCTTAACAAAACAGAATTTAAATATTCTTCAGATACAAGATATCCGCAGGCTTCTGTGCAGAAACAAGTTAAATATATTTCCCTGACATTTTTTACTTTTCTCCAGTGGGAATGGCACAGGCATTCATATTAAGCTGAACACGTATTGACATGCTTAGAGAGATGTTATATGGCTTTTCAACTGAAATATCTCCAGGTATTTGAACTGCAATAATAAATATGGCCACTCCTGAGGGAAGGAAGAAGCAGCAAGAAAATTCCCCAGAAGAGTGTGATTAAGAACTGAAGTGAGCCTCTGGCATACAGTAGTTATGCTTTGAATATGATTGGGATTTATGATTTCAATTAATGCTGGAGCACAATTTTAGAAAGTTATTAGCAAGCTCCTGGCTGAACAGAACACAGTTCATTTGTGCATTCCTCCAGATTAGCTTTATCATTGTGCTGTTTACAAACACAAGGCTGGATCCTCTGAGATGTGTTTTGGGGAGGCACAGATGACAGCTGCAGAGGAGCCACATGGACCAAAAACGTGGCCTCATCTGTGGGGAAGTTTTTAGTGTATTGGAGGAGCTGTAATTTTACATTTGAGAGATCAAAAGAGAGAAACTCATAAGAGAAGAAAGACCAATCTCCTTTTCTCTGCTTTTCCATTTTGTGTCCCAAGAAAGGCTCTGGGCTGTGTGTTCATCTGATGTAAATTTGCTGGATGTACCTCACCAAGGAGCTGGGCCCTCCTGAGGTTCATTTACAATTTACAAACTAACTGAGGCCTGACTGTCCATGTGGACTTTGCTGCATATATCTATATACATTTACATCTTGGTATTTATATATTGATAAATCTAAACCTGTCCCAGCATGCCTTTTTTTTTGCTATAGACACAGCTTTCCCCATCTGCCTCCTAATTTCAGAATTTCAGTGTCATCTGTATTTGTTAAGGCCCTGTCACCTCAGGCAGGGTCTGCTCGTGGGGATCTCTGTGCTCTGTGCATCCACAGAGAGCCCCAGAGCTGCAGTTGGGGGCCTAAACTTGTCCTGGCTCACTGAGCTGAATAAAGCAATTCATAAAGGCAAAAAAAATCAGGTGTAAGCAGCTGAAGGCTTGGAGATTAATGAAGCATTCTGGAGGGAAAGCAGCAGAGTTTTCTCAAGGCAGCCCTGCCCCAAACAACTGGGGAGGGGCACAAATGCCCTCAGGTGGCTGCTGCCACAGGCAGCAATGACAGCAAGAACCAGAGCCTTGTCCTCCTCTACTGTGGTCACTCACTGTCCCCTGTTCCAGTTCAAACTCTTCCACAAAAAGCACGAAAGGCCCCTTATTCACTTCTGTCAGGTACTAACAAATATTTATTCATGCCTCATTATGTAGCTGGGTCAGTGTAAATACTTCAGTTTCTAAGGATGGCAACAATCCTTCTATCTCAGAAGAAATACCAAAATCTCCATTTAGACTGGGTCTTACATAAATCCTCTCTCTCTCTGGGTCTGTATGGCTGAAGAACGAATGCAAGGGGCAGCAGAATTACATCTCCTTGTTTTCCTGTTGCCAACACTGCAGTATTTCAGACAGAGCAGTTTTCTGTGAGAAGCATTTTCCCTCTCATTTCAAAGAGCAGCATTTCAAAGCCTTGTGCCAGGCTTGGGCCAGCTCTGTGGCTGCCAGCATGACTCACAGCCACTTTGGCAGAACAATATCTGCCAGTGAAGAGAAAGCCCCACTGATGCTTCAGGCACAACTCTGTGACAACAATAGAGTAATTAACTTTTGAAACCAACCAAATCAATCTGTGCAATAACAAGAGTAGGAGAAACCTTGCACCTGCATTATCTGATGTGTCCCTGAACCAAGACATGCAAGTGTTTTAAACTTTGTGAATTAAGGTTAAACTACAGAATACACAGCTAAGCCAATGCAAAAGAGATTCTGCTTTGCAGTAATATGTTACTTGTAGTTCCTGTCAAGGCTGTGGGAGGTAAAATCACTGAAAAATAATCACTTCCTTAGAAATTCTGGCACTGTGAGAAGCACTGTAGCAGAGAACTTTACCTTTTGAAGCTTTTCTTTCAGAGGGCTTCACATGTGTCTACACTACAGTTCAGCAAAGCTCCTGGACACAGGCTTCACAATTCTGGGAGCTCCACCGAGGCTGTGAGCATGGAGCAAGCAGGGAAGAGGCCAAAGGCAGTTCTGTTTCCTTCAGATCACAGGGGGCTCTGTGCCAGCTGCCTTCCACCAGAGCAATGAGAGACCCAAGATCAAGGTTTTGGAGTGAGCTGAGAAATTTTCTGAAGCCTTTCAGGGATAACTTTGGTTTTACCTGATTGAGTGGCTAGAAATGGAAAGGAAAATGAAAACCACAGCTTGTGAGTGCTCTTAAAGCTGATGTTAGTCCTCCATAGCCTTAAGCATGTTTTTACTATTACTCTGTATTGTGTTTTACAGTTTTGGAATATTGTGAATAAAATGTTTTTTGGCTTATTTTTCCATATGTGAAAGGCAAAACTTTCCCCTTTGTTTCCATTGAATCTAAAACTGACAAGGCTGCTCTTCTTTAACAAATCATAAAGCACCTTATTCTGCCGAGACATCTTTGTTTGTGCCCCAGCCTCATCAAATGCAGTTAGTGCAGGGCTGGGAACACAGTTTATTAGTTAACCACAGCTGCAGAACTAGCAGATGGAGCAGAGCACATTTTTGTTGAAGATCACAAAAGTAATGACTACTGCTCTTTTCTTTTTCATTTTTAATCTGTCATCGTTTCACAATGGAGTTGCAGATTTTGTTAGAGACTTCATAGACTGGTACAGAAACCACAGTATCCATTACATTTAATTACTCTTCCATTTGTTTAAACAGAGAGTGATTTTATTAAATTGAATTACTTTCCTCTGCAGCTTACATGAGAAAGGGGCATTATAATTACAATCAGGTTGGCATTTAAAGTTATAACATTTGTAAGCTACAACAAAACTTTCCAAAGCCCTGTAGAAATTACATGCATATTTAAATGCCAACAAAATTTGCTCACACACCACCTTCAAAAATGTCTTTCTCAGTTTTGGGACGAAACTGAGATCCCAGCTGAGAGGTAACAAGTCAAAATGATGAAATGACCAGCAAAACCTGCCTCCCCTGAGAGCCCCCAGAGCAGACAGGGATGCAGTGCCAAGGAGACAGCAGTAAGGGACTGCTCACTGTTACTTAGAACAATTCCCACTGGCTTAAACAAAAGCAACAAGCAAAACAATAAACAAGAGGTAAGAATTTTTAGTCTTTTCACTCCTATCCAATGATCCAAGTGTGCTACCATTGGCCTTACCAGGATTTCAGGTCGTATGAGTTCCCTTATTCTGATGAAGTTCCCCTTCTCTTTACAGCCTTTGCACTGGGTCTTCCACACCTCCAGCTTTCACAGCCTCACCTAAAGCTTCACAGAATCCAGAGGTCTGTCCCAAGGACCTGATCAGTCTACAGCTTCCTCAGAAGGGGAAGTGGAGGGTCAGGGACCCAGGGACTGATCTGGTGACCAGGGCAGGACCCAAGGGAACAGCATGAACAGCTTCAAAGAGCAAAACCTTTTAGAGTTTTAAGTCCTCAATCAGATGAAGATGTAAAGAAATAAATGCCAAATGGCATCAGCCATTGTAGCTACAGCCAATGTAGCTACAGGTTTGAGTGTCTGTCTAGAGCTAAGGCTTAATAAAACTTGAAGGAAACAAGCCTTCACAAGCAGAACCATGACAATGACAACAAAATTCTTCATTGCCAGTTTGTCCCTCAGTCACTGGCCAAGAACCACCAAGATCAGTGGTGAGACATCTCTGTGGGCAGCTTTTATTACCCTGAGATCTATTGCACTGGTCAGGGAAGGAGAAGATGCCATAAGCCTCTCTCCCCCAGAATTACCCCAAGTGTCTCTCTCAGCTCACAGCAATCCTGCAAATGTGTTTCTGCACCAACTGAATGTCCCTCCACGACAAGAGAAATCTTTGCTGTCCATCTAAAGAAGTTTTAGCCAGCACCAAATATAGACCTTTCTCCTCAGTAAGAAGATAATGTATAGTGCAGATTCCTCCCATGAATAGCATTTTCCAATCTGAGTGCATTTCTCTGCTTGAATGTACTGGTATCTTGAGGAAAAATGGGGAGGTTTCCCAGACTCAGAATCACCGGGAGCTGCTAGGATTGAGACTGAAACCAAGGCTCTGAATGCACAGATTGAGACTCTGCCAGCAAACTGCTGGTCTGAGCTGTCCTCAGGATGCTCAAACCCAGTCCAGACAGTCACTTAACCAGAGCCAAGATTGCTTTGCTGTGAAAAATAACCTGCCTGCACCTCTGGCCTGCAGTGCATGGCTTATATCCAATATTAATGTGTGATTGATGTGAAGATTCACACCAATGATAGTCATAAAAAAATGTGGATCTTTTATTACCTGATGGATTTGAAGGAAGAATGAATCCTCCAGTCTCTCTCTGCCAGGCTTTCCCCCTCATGCCTCTGACATGGACATTGCAGCTGAGCCAAGTGAGGTATGAAGAACCACAGCGGCCAAAAAAATTGATTTTCATTAATTCCACAAACCAACTAAGGCAGCCCCACTTTAAGAAGAGGGGAAATGCTGAGGATGAAACCCTACAACAGTGTTCCAAATACAGGTTTGGAGGTTTAGCCAGGCAGTTTTTACATCAAAGAAACTTTCCTGAGTAGCAGCTGGATGATCTCTTTGCTCTGTAGAACCTGGGGATGAAAAACTCAGTAGAAGGTTGAATCCATTCGTCTCTCTAAGGTTATTTCTTGCAGAAACATTAAGTTCTCTTGAGCATAAAAAAAGAAGTAAACAGCATTGGGGTCAAAACATTCTTTGAAGACTCACAGAACTCAGACAGAGTGAATTCCTTCTGTTTCTCCTCCTCATGACAACATTTGTCACAGACACATTCAGCCCACATCTCTCTGGATACTAATCTCTGTAGTGTGATTTTGGTTTGCATTCTAGCAACATGTCCTCAGCAGACATGTCCAACCTTGACTAAACCAAAGGAATCCAACAAATCAGTGGATCTACATGCAACTGATAAAAAATTCTTCATTTTTTCTTCCCACAGACTGCTTGCAATTGCCACCCACTTTCTAACCTTTCCTGTTTTGAATCAAAAAGAGAACACAGTAGCCAGAGAATAGAATTGCAAAATAGTGAAATAAGTCAGAAAACTGCAAGCATCAGTCAGAACAGAACATTGTCTGCACAGGAGATTTTTGATGCCTCATTTTCATGACAAAAAATGTGCGATCCTGGTGCCATCCAGTGTTTTCACAATGCTCTGGGGAACTGTGTAACTGCAATAATGAGTGCTGGGCACTTCACCTGTCCTCAGACTGGGCTTCACACTAGGAACACAAAAAGGGCCATAGCAATTCTGCCAGAAGTAAATTGTTCTCTCTGAAACAAGCACATATGCAGCAGAGGACAAATCCCTTCCATGTAGAAATCTGTAAACAATAAAATCAAATCAATCTGTTTAAAACTATTTGTGCTTTACATCTGTGTCTAATAGGATCTCAAGAGTTTGTACAAACTGGGTTTATCAATTTAAAGCATCTTTAACTCAGCAGTTCTAGAAATCAATCAAAAACTAACTCAGTCTCTAGGGCAGATAAATCTTAGAGGACATTTACAGAACCCTGTGCTCTTGAAATAAAATCATCTTGTATATCCACATGCCAAAATGGGCTACCATGTATCCAGAGTTAATGAGGTCTTGGTAGACAAGCTGGCATAGGAATATTTTCCAATTAAGACATTTATGTGTGTCATTGTCTGATATAGATAAACAGACATCAGATATTTATACCAGACATAGTTACAGAGAAACACACACTAGAATTTATTAAATGATCCCACTGAAAGTTTTATAACTGCACAGTGTTATGTACATGTCATGCACAGCCTGAACATAAGACATCATCAAAACATTCTCTAAAAGTGTCATTTTAAATTTGAAAATAATTACTGGTACTACACTTTATATGATTTCAAATAATTTAGGACATCAGCTAAAACTTCAGTGCTGTCTTAAAAGTTATGGCTCCAGTAATTTCCAATTCATAAAAAAACAGCTGAAGGCTTTATTATGCTTTGGGCTCCCAAATAATAAGAATTTCTCCTTGCAGAAAGACTTAAAGGGTCTGGGATGAATAAGAGGGATGTCTGATTTATTGACTTACAGAGGTATTTGTAAAATGGAGTTGGCTGCACTGATTGCAGATATGTCAGGCAGATTATTATTGTCAGAGGCATGCCCAGGCCTCCAGGTTAAGAAGGGCAAATGTGTTTCTAAATTTCCAAACGTATTTCATAGCTCTTATGCATGTTTTTGGCTACCTGGAGTTGCTGTCAGAGAAGGGAATCCGTGAAGGAGCAGTGTGGTGTTCCACAGAGCCCAAATCAATGGCTCTGGGAAGGGAACCTCTGATCCTCTCACAGAATCAGCGGCAGATGCTTGGCTCATTTGTTCCTGAAAATCTCCCACAGCAGAGTTTCTCATCTCCTCTCAGCTGGTTTTGCTTGGTTTTGCTTTGCCTGCAGTCCTGGTTTGCAGGCTGCCCTGGGATTCACCACAAGGACTGAGCAGGAGAACTCTCACAAACCTGCCCGAGGGACGCTGCCCCCTGCCAAGGCTGCACTGAGCACAGAGCCTGGGAGATGGGAATAGAGAGCAGCAGCCAAAACCTCCCACAAAAACTTCATTTTAAAGCCATTTACCGAGCCTGTCACGATAGGCATTACCAGAAGGTCAGGACTCTTGCCAGTGCCTCGACCTGGGAACCTCAGAGTGACACATACCCCTGGAGAGTGTCAGCCAGGGAGTGCATAATGCATGCCCAAGGAAGTCAATGTTCATTGAGGCAATTAAATATCATGCTTTATATTGCTGTCACTTGTAATTTAGTTATACTGGAAATGAAGAATGGGTTGTCTATGCAATTGCTATCATAAACATCACCGGGTCCGTGTGGAAAGATCCACAATAAAACACTAAGTTGCCATTATCTCAGTGGCAGGTCTGTCCTCTCACAGAGCAGTAAGTAATAACTCTTTCACATTTGCAAAAGAAAGCAATATTTGCACTGCAAGGATGTGTCCTGTTAGTTTGAAAATAATGTCAATAAGGTGCTCTCCTCAGAAACATCTCCACCATCCAATTGCTTCCCAATCACAATTCATTTACTCAAGGACTGCACTCTGCTCGAGAGTAGGAATGATCCTGCTCTCATAATTACTGCTCCTATGTGCAAACATTGACAGCACAGAGGCAATTCTGGCTGATTTAGCCAAGTGAAAGGTTAATGCTTGGGAGCTGCAGCCAGAATATTTCTTCCAGCAGGAAGACATTCAGTGTGCAATAAAACCTTCTCCCCAGCTCCTGTGGAGCCCTTGTGCCAGGGCTTTGCTAAACTTGGCTTTAGAGAGGCAGCAAGTGCTGACACACAGGGACAGGAGCCTCCCTGGGTCATCCACACCTGATATTGCACAACAAAAAAACCCCATGAACCCACACAGTGAAAATCTTCAACAGTTCTGGTTCCCCTTTTTGTGCTGAAATGTACCTTCCTGGCACTGCACCCAGAGGGATTTAAGAAAACAATAATTACATTTTATCCACTCCAAGAGGAATTTCAGCCAGAGACAAGATATTTTATCAATTATTGGTTTTGTTGTTTTTTTTTTTTTATCTGTGGCCTCAAAGACAGCACTCTCACAGTAACAAGGCAGTTACTGAACACTAGCTTACACTTTTCAGGATGCTCCATCGAAGGAAAAGCACTCAAGGGAGCCAGGTTACAAATTTCTTGGTGGACAGTTATTGATCTTTCTCAACTTTTAAGGTCATCATTGGAAGATACAGGGTATTTATCATGTCTAAAACATACTAGAGAAAAAGACTAAATTGAGTGTTTTAAGAAAAAAAATAAAGTAACCAGGTTCTTGTGCTGTCTCACACTAGAAATAAATTGAATCAAGAGCTGTGTATAGAGACAGGTTGTGTATCACACACACACTGGCATCCCTCCCACATCACCTGGTGCAGGTAGAGAGTTATTCACATTCACCCTGGAGCTACAATCACACAAGACCCACACTGAATTTCAGAAGCTGCCTTCTTAGGGTGCTACATACAATCCTGTCCTTCAGGAGGTAAAGGATCCAGTGGGATTTCATTCTAATCAACATTTTTTCAGGCAACAGGAGATCATGTGATGATTTGGAGGGGGCTGATCTTTAGAGAACATGATCCAGTCCTCTAAAAACCCCTTGCACCGTGTCTCACACTGAGCAGCCAAAAATGGATGGAGCTTAACACTCCTTATTCCCAGGCTGCATCTTGAAAGACAGAGGCTAAAATCACATCTTACCTCAGAAGTTAATTCAGGCTATTGTAAACCAAAACAAACAAGGGCAGAGGGCTGATATTTTGCTATGTTTATTGAAATTCTCAGCATCTTTCCAAGGAGGTGACACTCTCCTTTGATAAAAGGCAACTTTAATTGCAATAGGTATTACGTGGCTGTCTGGTGTATCAATTGCTCCATCCTACTCCAGTGAGATAAAGTGAAGGGAATTGAAGCTGCTAATGATCATGCACATGAATACATTAGGAAACAACTAAGTTAGTCCTCATGTGCATGTGCTGCAGCACAGCTGTGAGCAAAATGAGCATTATTAATTTTTTTTTTTAACAGTAGCCCTATTTACTCTGCCATCAGGCCAGTATTTTTTTATCATTCTTCCATAGCCACTGATAATTACCTAATATATTTTGTAAACTGCAAGTCTGTTTTCAGAGCAGAAAAGGCACTTAGGCACAGATTGACTCCAATTGGCTTCGCTGGCTGCTCCACAGAGGAATGGCCATCATATGACTTTTAATCTCCTATGAAACAAAATGATTAAACTGTCAATATCAGGATGAGCCACCATGACGGCCACCCTGATGGAATGGTGCCTCCAAAGTGCTCCTAATAATATGTATGCAAGGAATAGATTTTTCTTTATAATGCATGTAATTAGAGTACAGGACAAAATGTTCTGTTCAAATTCATGACATGCACAACTAATAGAGAAGGAGAGAATGAGGCCCTTGGCTATTTATTTGCATGAAAAGGCTCTAATATAGGATATACTTTAGAGAAATTAGTTTTTAATCTAGGTGACTAGATGAGATTTTAACCCTGAACTGGTTTTGGGCTGACCTGGGAGAATTTATGCAGACATAAATGTGATGCCCTGGAAGCCAGACGGGTGTCACTTTTTCATTAATTTTTGAATATCTTGTGCAGTCAAGGGGAGCAGAAAAATCAGTCCTTTTAGAGGCTCACCTTATGTGAATTTGCTCTGGTGAGACTGAATCAAAAAAAAGCAGATAGGAATTTTAGAAGGAATGTATTCTTTGTAAATTTGGGCGTTGGAGGAGTTAGGTACATTGATTCAGCAGTGATTCCCCCTGCTTGACCTGTATGAAAGCAAAACCTACAGCTGTAGCTTTCTATGAATACATTAAGTAGGGCAAGTTACTCTCCCAGCACAGGTCTATTACAGACACTATTGCTCTGCAATTTTAACATAACTGATCCAACAAGTCCTTGAAGGAGCATTTCAGAACACAACTGCTGCTTAAACAGCACTGCTCATTTAATGGCTGATGCAGGAAATTTGTGGATTTTACTGTAGATTTTGTATCAGGTCAGGGCACTCACCTCTCATCCCCCAGGAAAAAGGACTTTGAACACATCTGAAAAGGACCTGCAGCTCCACCACCTCAATCCTTGATGAATCAGTGCTAACAGCATGAAGTAGGGAAACAATTTCTACAGTGTCACACCATTAAACTATTGCTCATTTGGCATCCTATTAGCAACTCTCAGCTTGAGTCCGATCTTGCAAGTTATTTTTATACAAAAGCAATCTTCTAAATAATCAGCAAGGACTTGAGAGGCACCCCAGTCGTTGCTGGTGATGTTTGAGGTGCTGGGTGACCCTGGACATGTGGGAATTTTTGCTCACCTGTTCCTTTTCTCCCAGCAGTGCATACAAGTTCCAGCAGAAACCCAGACAGTGTCAGTTCTAGAAATTCAGCTTCTCACCCTTGGGAGTCCATGGCACAGTGCTGGTCTCCACTGGAACCAGCAGCCAAGCACTTCACACAGGGAAGGAGTAACCTAATGAGCACAGAAACCTCACAGCAGCAAAGGACATGGAGACATAAATTATATCTGTAAAAATCACCACAATAATTAGGGAGACCACATAATTGCTTTCTGGTTTTGGGCTTTGAGGAGGGCAGAGAAGAAAGAACCTTTGATGACTGGGGAAAGGCAAGGGCAAAGTGTCTTCCAGGGGCCTGATGAATGAACAGGTCACAGCAGCAGGGGGATTGTCAGGGTTTCTGTGCCAGCTGATGAAAAGGGGGTTTCTGTGAGCAACTGCAAGGTGGGAGCAGGCCAGAACCATTTTGGACTTTGCCTAAGGCTTGGGCAGTTTCAAAGACAATCTATCTGCAAATTTCTGTGCTAATTGCTAAGTCTACTTTTTTGGGGGAAGCCCAGCTTCCAGTGTGCCATTACCAAAAAGTAATACAATTTTTTCTAATATTTTTCTCTTATTGAAAACCCTTCCAAGTTCTTCTGGAGGCTCATATAAATGAATATTTTCACAAATAATTGTGAAAATATGTCCAGAAAACAGTGCCAATTCAACTCACTTTCCCAACTTTATCATCCAGCATTGCCAAGAGCCTTTGTGAACATATGTGTTTTTTATCTTGGAAAACAAAAGTTAATAAAGATAATAGATAATTAGAGAAGATAAAGCAACAATTGATTCCTCATAACATCAGATGAGGAAGGTGAATCCCAAAAGTATTTTTTCCTTCCTAGGGAATTGAGTCATGGCTCAAATAAGAAAATAAACCCATATAAAGAACCTCAAAAACAACCATGAAAGAAAGACTCTTCCCCTGATACTTCATCTGAGTATGTGTGAAAAGAAGGAGTAAAACTAAAGAGTGGAATGTTGAAACTATGCAATTCAGAGGAAAAGACATGGCAAAATAAATGGAAAATACCTGTAATATATGTTGTTCAGGTGTTGTGAGACCCGTGACTATCCAGAGCAAGGCTGACTTATTTCAGCTAGCCCAGAGAGCCCCTTACAACAGCATCCAGCTCACCAGGTTGGCTTTCTGGAGTTCAGATTTTATAGCAGGCAACCCCTCAAAACTCAGTACAGCTGAGCAGTTCCATCACCTGGGGAATTCAGAGCTGACACCAGAAAAGGGGCCTCGTTACCAAGTCATTTGCACCTGTGACAATAACTTTGTATTTGGTGGCTGCTTGTTCCCAGGTCAGTGCTCACCCTCTACTGCTCTGGAGAAGAAATGTAAAAAAAAAAACCCAACAAAGTTACTTGTGAGCAAATCCATACTGTGCAGAAACTGGTGGGCATTTCCCCCTAACCACATGGGAAAGGTGGGATCCTAGATGGAGAAAAAATACCTCCTGATTGCTGTGAAGCCCAGAAGTGACAGGACTGTGAGCAGCTCAAGGGTTTTCCTGAGTGCTGAGCACATCTGCACAGCACCTGGCACATCTGGTAATTTCCTGCAGTGATTGTGCTTGTGCCACTTGACACACTTGGATTTTTTGTTTTGTGTTTCTGTTCTATAATTCTATGATCTTGGCTGTTGAAAATAGGAAATGCAGACAGAAATGCTTTTGGAGAATGGTAATGAGAGGCCATAAATGCTTTGCTAACACAGTTCATACATTCCTTGTATGCCCAGCTTTCTTTGAGAGCTAATTACTATTCAGGCTCATGGTTTGGTTTCCGAGCAGTTGGGAAACTTGTTGGAAGGTGTGTGCTGAAGCTACACTGTCTCATTATGCTACTTGCTTCCTCAGTTGGAAAAATCATCTCTGACAAGCCACTTTCCTGGGTGCAGAGCTCAAAAGACGCCAAGAGGCTTGGGGCTCGATGAAAGGTATTTGATGGCAATTGCATTTGACATGTGCGGGTTTGATATGTTCCTGGCTTCTAAGTGATGCCAAAAATGCAGTTTATGAGAATAATATAAAGGCAGAGGACAGAGAGCTAACCTCCTTCAGATAATTGCTCTGAGTTGTTGCAAGGTGACCTTCATCCCCACACAGACAGCTTGTTGGTGAGAGTGCAAAAACATTTATCCCTCCCAATTTTCCATGGGCACATAAAAAGCAGCCAGTGCTGCTGAAAAAGCATCACTGACCCTCTGCCTGCTGAGCAGGTGGGATGGAGTGTGGCCTTTATCCAAGCACAAAGGGAGCTGTCCTCTGGCTTCCCAAACAGTTACTGTCTGGGCTGCTTCCCAGTCCCTTTGGTAAGACCAAAAATTTGGTTTGTAAGGACAGAGACCTGCAGCCTGAAGCCTTCCAAAGGTGTAAATCCACCTCTCCTGTCAGACTTCTCCTTCTGTCAGGGAGGTGTCTGGGATCCGGGCATTGATGGCCAACACAGATCCTTTTTCCTCAAACAAGCAAGGAAGGGCCAGGGCTGGGTCCTGAGAGCTTGGCCAGCCCCTCACACCCTGCAGAGCCCCAGTCCCAACTGCATCCCCTTTCAAAGGTGAGCTTTCCCCCAGCTGAGTCCTGAATTGCACCATGAACTGATTATAATGAAATTCGAGGTGAGACAGGGCATTAATAACATGAAGTTACTCAGTGCCTGTGTGCTGAGCTGGAGGCTCAGCCTCTCCCCTGGCAGAGACAGATGCACATCACCATCAAGGGCTCCACTTCCCTGTCCCCAGGGCTGAGGAAATACTCTGGACACAGCATGGAAGGGGACTCTGGATCTACTTAATTCCATGATGGTATTTGTCTGCTCAGAGGACACATCTTCCCTCTGCCCTGTGTCAGCACCACTCTCCCAAACATTCGAGGCAGAGCTGACAACTCCCACAATCCCAAAACCATGGCCATGTCCCCAGAGGGGAGGGAAGGATCCCCAGCTCTCTCCAGCCTGCAGGACTCCATCCTCCTGGACAGCCAGCAGGGCCTCAGGCCCTGTTGTCACTGCAGGGCTGGTGCCACCTCAGCACCTCACCCTGCTCCGAGGAGAGCCCTGCAGGGAGCTTGAAAACCATTCTGACAGCTCTGCAGCTGGAGAGCAGCCTTGGCAATGTCCTGAGGAACATGACATGGCATTGGCTGCTTCAGTCACACCCTGCTCAATTTGCCCTGCTGAGGCTCAGTTGCCTCCTCTCACAGCCCCTCCTGGGGTACCTGTGCCCAGGTCAGGCTCAATCCCAGGTTGGCAGGGGAGGACAGTGCCCAACAAGTGCCCCTAGACCCTTTTTCTGTGGCAGGAAAAGTGATCCCATCCCATAGGATGAGGCTGAGGAAGTCCAAGAGCTCTGAGTTTGCACTGCCCACCCTGACCCAGCTGAGTGGAGACTTCTCTCAGACTGGGGGAGCACACAGAACCTTCCTGTCTGAACATCTGGACATTTCCACAGAATTTTGCTCCAAGGGAAAAAAGAGCTTTTCACACCATGCTCCCTAATGTAGAAATCAACAGGAAAAAGCTTCTTTTTTACTGATTCATTTTTCTTGGTGTCAAAGCAGCACAGAGCCACAAGTCAGGAATATTAATGATGTTCTGTCTGGGCTGGGCAGCACTGACAGCCCCAGAGCCCCTTATCAGCACCAGGAGGGAAGAGAGAGAGAGAGTCTGTGCCTGCCTCTGCCCACTGAGCATTTGCTTAGGTGTTTTCCTTCTTTCAGCACTCCAAGAGTGACCTCACCTCTCCCTGAATGTCATCAGCTGCAGCTTGTTCTCAGCAAATTGCTTTGCTGTTTAATGAGGGCAATTTCCATGCTTGCTTAGATCTTGCATCTCTTACTGTTGGGGCCAAAATTAATCTGCCCTTCCTTTGGGAAGAATACCTTCTGCACTTCCTCTGGGAAGAATACTTTCTGTCCTCCAGCTGTCCCTGTTCATGTAGAGCTGCCTGCTGAAAGCCCATCTTGGGCAATGGTTCCCAGAAAAGCCACAGATTTTTTTAAAGATGTCTTTGAAGCCAAGTTTTTGGAAAACTGCTGCCCTAAATCTCATAGCTGGAATTCATTGATGGAGTCTGGATGTGGCTGGGATGGACCCACAGCTGCTTTTTAAAGCCAAGTGTAAATACCACAGCACACTTCAGAATCAAGCCCTGTACAAGCCAGAAGTGGTACTGCATTCCAGGGATATTTTGCTAAAATCTCCAGAGCAGGAAATTGCTATTTTCTACTATAAAATCTGAAATTCTAACCTGTTTTTGTAAACTGTTATTCCCAGCTATTCAAATTCATGCCTTTTGCCCATCACTGCAGTATTTTACTGAGAATGTGTACACTTGTAAATGCTATATATCACCCAACTGTTCAGATTTGGTTTGGGTTAGAAATTATATGAGCACATAATAAGACATAATCCTGGTTTGAAAGATGCAGACAGATAAATGGTAGGGTACAAAACTCCAAAGTGGAACTGCTGCATACAGTTTATGAATTTCACACAGGTCCTCCAGGAGCTGGCAATGCAAACATCAAACCTCGAGATGACTTTTGAAAACACAAGCCAAAGAGAATAAGCAATTTGCCAAGGACATACAGAGAATTTGCAAGAGCACCAAGAATGGGAACAAGATATCTGAAGTGAAATTTAAAATGTTTGTCCTAACACTCTCCCTGGTATGACACTACACTGCTGATTCTCTTCTTTCTTTCTTAGGTATCTCACTCCATATTCTTAAATATCTTTTAATAACATTAAAAAAGAAATAACAGATATGCAGGTGCTTCTATTTATGAGTAAAAAACTTGCTTAGAAGTTCACAAGAACAAAAAAAGCAATGTGTGTTCCCAGGCGCAGTAAGATTTCTGAGCAAGCCTTTTTTATTATTCAATTTAAGCACAAGTAAAATATATCGCTGTTTCAGATTTGGTTCCTCTCTGAAACATGCCTTGTAGAACAATGTTTCTCTCCCCCTGTAATTCTGACTCCACACCACCAGTTTTATTTGCCAGGCCTGGCAAACAATGATCTATCCATCCATGTCATGCATATTATGTCAAATTTATTACGACAGCTTTCCAGCATATTTCCAGTCAAGGTTTCATTCTTCTTACAGATTCTGCAAATGAGCAACAGTTTTAGTTACAAATGCCTCCCCACGAGGCAGCACTCCTGCCAATAGAACAGAACTTACTGTATTTCTTGCAGAATTGTGACACCCATACAACCAATCATTGTGACACACTGCTGAGGAACACTGTTTTGCTCTGTGGTTGATATACTCCCAACTCAAAATGAACAGGAGGGATACTGGGAGTCATTCAAGCCTTGATTAGTACTTGACTGGATCACACATCCATCTTCACGTCCCCATAGGAGAAGACAACCCAAAGAATCAGCTGCCCACAGCCAAGGCCCTGGACCTTGGGAGAGGTTTGACCACGGGACAAAGGGCATTTGTGGAAACATGAATATCAAACATGCATGGAGCAAACCATGGTGCAGAGAGAGCTGCAAGATGTTCTTGACAATGGTGGCAGTGCTAATGAGTGCCTGGACTGAATGATTCTGTTCCCTTTTTGCTGAAAGGCACTTAGAACTTTACATCAGCCCTGACCCAGCAAAGCTTTAACCCCTGCTTACAGTGAGGCCTGCTGATTCCTGTGCAGGTAGATAACTGAACTGGGCTCTGGGCAGGAAAATGCCCTGTCTGCTTCTTCCTGTCTGGGGAAGCACCCAGTGCCAGTGGAATGTTATTTTCAGTCAGGAAATGAAACTCAGTCCCTGCTTTGCAAATTCTCAGCTATGAAACACTGCAGAGACCAGCTCTGAGCTGCACCAGGAATACAAGAACTGCCATAGCAGTCTCACACAACACTTAGAGTCTTCTCCTCCCAGCTCATAGCACTTTCTGTGCCCAGGAAACCCAGCCATGGTCTCACCTCCCCTTTGGTTTTGCCTGCAGAGGAGCCTGGAGCCCACCCTGGCCACTCCTGTCTGCTGGAGCTGCTGGACAGCGGTGTCCAGGCACCAGGCAAGGGAAGAAATGTTTGGGAAAAGCTGGTTTTGCATTTGCTGAAGGATTTCCCAATCCTTTCAACACTGCAAACCTCACAGTCCATGCTAATTGTAACAACCCTGGAATTTCTGTTGGCAGAGGTTCAACAGGGAGCTGAATGCTTGGGCTGAATTATCCATTCCATTCTCTGCTGCTCTGACAATCTGTGTCTCACGAAGAGCACAGAAATGCTGCATTATCAGCATCAGACCCAGAGAAGAGGATTAATGTGATTAGTCATAAATGGACCGAGGAAAACTCATTTTGGAGTTTAGAGGAGTTCTGTTGGAGAACTTGCAAGTACAAAGATATTGAGCATCCAATAACTATTTAACCTAGTGTGCCAACATATTCTGCTTCAGAAGTTTATACCAGCAGCTGAAAAAAGCTGCATTTAAATAGTTGTCAGAGAAACTGAAAAGGCTTCATGGCTCTAAAGGTTTGAAGAAAATAAATGCAACCACTGAGGGTATTTTTTAAATAATGGAAAAATGACATTGAATAAGCTAACAATGGTGAATTTCATGCAGCAGTAAATGGGAATATCACTCCTCAGGCTTGGGTTTTACAAAAGGAACCAATGTCATTTGGCAGATAGCAAACTGAGGTACAAAGAAATAGAAAGGGGTATTGTCCTGGTACCCCAGGAGACCAGCTGGCAGCCACAAACAAAAGGCAGGTCCCCTGCACAGCACCCCAGTGCCTTTGCAATGAGCAGCACTGCCCATCCACACAGCTTTGCATCTGCTGATAATGCTCAGGAGCAGAGCAGAGCTCAGGTCTGAAGGGGCTCCTTCCCTGCCATGAGCTCTGCTCCCACTCAGGAGCCCCTCCCTGCTCAGAGCCACTCCAGGGCTGACAGTGGCTAACTCAGCCACAGGGCAGCACTAATCTTCTCTTCCAAATCCTACTCATCTCAGGAGCTGGAGCAGACTTTTGGCCCACTGGGACAGCCAGTGAGCCCCGTGGATGTGCTTTGGGGGATGCCAGAGCACATGGAGTGTGCACAGCTTAAACCTGGCAGGGGACTCCCACCAGGTCAGATCACCCAGCACCAAGGCAGGGGTGCAGCTTACCACAATCAGTTCTCCTGCAAAAATAGCACCAGGGTCTAATCCTAAAGCAGCAGTGCTGGGTGACAGCTCTGAGACCCAGGTCCAGGGGGACAAGATGATCTTCCAGGCTGGTGTGAGCAATAAACTCCTCTGCAGGTCCCGGCTGCAATACAGCTGGAAGTAGGTGCAATTCTAATAAACCCCTCAGAGATAAAAATGAACTAAAAAAGCCCCATCAGCACCTATCCATCGCTGTTCAGGGAACAGAACCTCTCCCTTCCCTCTCTGCTCACAGCAAAGCACATCCTGAAGTGGTTTCCTGCTGTGGGATGTCTTTGCTGAGCTGGGGCCATTGATCACTTCCAGGGATAAACAGCCTTGTTTTCACCCAGCACAGAACTCATGGCTACAGAGATGCAGGCTGTGAGCCAGAGGGTTTTGCAGCCAGCAAATTCAGGGAATAACTTTAGTATAAAATTGGAAAGAAAAAAAAAAATATGGAAAGAAAAATGTTGACTCCACCTCTCTCTGAAATCCCTTGGAACCCAACAGCTTCTTTTCCAATAAAGGACAAGGAGCAGCTTCCAAAATGTTACATTATATGTTGAGTACAATTCACACATCCCAAGTCTTTTTATCGAAACAAAACAACAACAACAGAAAAAAATTCCAGGAAAAAAATAGGCATTGGCTCTACCACAGGAAAACTCAGGTTTTGTCTTATGAATCAATCAAAACCAGGACAATATTCCTTTGGTTTCAATATAAACTGTTATTTCCTAACTTTCAGTGAATAACATCCATTCCAAATGGTCATTTATCTTCAAGAGCAAAAATAAATCTTCAACCACAGTGCTTCAAGTGCAGATTATTATCCTCAGAGGGGAAAAAACCAAATCCCTTTTCCAGTCACCTATGAGTAAAGCAATTCACTTCCTAATTCTAGAAAGGACTCTACTGAGCAGAAGGCTTCCTGTGGCTGCCAGATCATGGATTTCAGATGGTTTAGGGCTGGGGTGGGTTTTTTTGTTTGTTTTCTTTTTGTTTGTTTGGTTGGTTGGTCGGTTTGTTTATTGGTTGCTTTTTTTTTTCTTATTTTTTTTCTTATTTTTATTTTTTTTTGTCTTAAAATGTAGCATTATGTAAAAGATCAACATTTCTAATTAAAACCATTAATGGAAAATGAAATAATTCCAGAGTCAGAAATGACTATTAATTTGCTGAGTCTAACCAAGATAATTCAAAATATTCTCAGTTTCTGAAACAATGGAGAATTCTTGTCCCTTCATATGATTTGCCTCTAGTGGGATTTTTCTTTATTTTTTTTTTTAATTTCTCCAGATTGTCATATTTTTGGATATTTCCAAGACTGACGAATGTAACCCAAAATATGAGAGCTACAGGAGATCAAGGCCAAGGAAAATCGATTAAATCCATGTTTTCATATAGATTTTTTTCCTTCAGCTTCAGTGAAAGCAGGAGATTGACCTCTCACTTTAGCAACCAGAGTATTTAAGAGACCATCAGGAATTTAACAAGACAAGTGCTGTATTTATCCCATATTATGGGATACATTATGCAAGTATTTATCCCATAATTAAAAGCTGCACTTCCCAGAGGGAACTCCCCACTCCCTTGAACACATAATATTTTTCAAAATACATATCAAGATGTTATTTTCTCTTAAATCTCCTTTAAACTGTCCCCATCTGTCACTGGGTGCAAGTCTCTCACTCCCTAGGGAAAGGATGTAGCTATGTTTTGGTTATCCCTTGTTACACCAAAATGGCAATGTGTTCAAACAGCAAAACACTGGGATTTTCTGTTTCACATGGAAATTGGAACCTGTGCTACTGAAAATTGGAACCACAGCACTATGGACAGGCACTTGGCTGACTTGCTCTTCTTGGTGGTGCCACCTCCCCTTTTCTCTTGTAGGGGTGGGGCAAATATGGAGATCAGAAAAAAAAGCCAAAAAAAAAGTAAAAAGAGAAAAAAAATGTCTCAGGTTTCTTGAAATAGATTCTGCCTTGCTTTGGGCCAGTTTTGATTGGCTTCTGTATAATTAGCTCTTGCTCACAGTTTCTGTGATAATTGCACTCTCTATTAATTGAGCATATTTTGTACTCCATGCAGTCAGCAAGTGATGAAGCTGTCAGTATTTTGTTAGCTATTACACTGCCTGGTTCTTATGGGCTGTTTGATATTGGTAACAAATTAGCCAATTTATACGTCATAAATAAGATTCAAAAGCCCTGCTTTATCAGCTGGAGAGAAAAACACTGTTATCTTGGTTGACAAAATGCTTGTACTAAGATTCCAAGTGCCTTTTGGCAGGAATTCATCAGAGCAGATGTATTCCTTCTATCAGGCACCATTTGGTTCAATTATTCTTAATGTTTAATGGCAGAATAATTGAACCAAATGGTAATATATACCCCCATAAAATACTTTCATCAAATGCTTTAATTGCTGGATGTCTATAACTGCAGTGTCTGAGCACTTTATTCTGCTTATTGACACTTGACAGACCATGATGTTAATACATTACTTTCAGAAATCTCTTGATGAGCTTTATCAGAGGTGAGCACTAAGCCCATGCAAACAGGTTCTGCACTGGTAAATGGGCTGGGGAACTGGAACAAACAGGGGGAAAAGCAAAGTGGCACAAAGCTGCTTCCTCACAAACCCAGGCACTCCTGTGCAGACACCCTGCAGGAGGAGGAAGGATGAGGGTGGCCATGCCTGTTCTGTGCTTTCAAAACCTGTTCCAGACATCTTCCCCCTTGCTAAGGAGCATCTTGGTCTAAATGGCAAAGCAGTTTCTTGTTTTCTACTTACCAGGCATTTAAGTGCTTGTCCTCAAAAAGTTCTTCCTTGGGCTGAATCTCCCAAAACCCACAAGAGCTGTGACAGCAACAACGTGGGGTCTGACCCACACCCTATGGAATTAGCAGAGGCTAAGGATGAACACCATGGTTCAACACAGCAATCTGGAATGCCTAGAGAAGAGCAGCAGGAGGGTGCCAGGAGATGGGGAGAGCAGGAAGGAGATGCAGAGCCAGGGGAGAAGTTGGAGGGAGGGGGTGGATGACTGCACTCCCCGCTGGATGCAGGGAATAAACCTCTGTAACTAAGGAATGATCTGATTAGGAAGGGATGGTTTACAGGTCAGGGGGCAGACTTATAAAGCAGGAGGGGATCTCTGGCTCCCCAAGGCACTGCCTGGCTCTGGTGTTGTATGTTTGGCTACTGTGGGGTACAATGGTGGTCACTTGTCAGGGCTCCTCACTGCCAGGCAAAGGGTGCAACAATCCAGGCATTGTGCCTCCAGAAATGGCCAGAAGACAGTGAGGAGATGGAGCCACCTTCTCTCTGCTTCTGGGAATTTCCCAGGCTATCAATAGCAACAGATTTCAGTATTAAACTGAGGTAAGGGAAAAGCACAGGAACACCTGCCAGTGTTCCAGACCCATGTCCTATCCCCAGAGCACCAAGATCAGTGCAGGTACTGCACCTGGACAGGATTGTGCAGGCAGGTGCCATCCCAGTTTGTGCCAAAACAGAGAGTGCCCAGGAGGACAGAGCAGCAGAGAAAACAGCAAGAAAAGTGAGGCCCTCCCAGGCCCCCAGAGAGCCCCAGCCTGCTGAGACCCCTGCTTTGAGGGCAGACACTGAGCAAACACGAACACAGTGCAAAATCCCCTGTGAAGAATTCTGCTGGGATTCTGACAGGATTAAACAGAGCAGAAGGAATGGGGAAGAGATGCATTTTTAAAGCTTCTCAATTAATTTCTAATTGCTGGCATCCAGCCAGTCTGGGACTGCAGGGAAGGGAGTGGAACCAAAGAGCCACAGCAGCTACTCCCAGCCCAGAGTTCCCCCAGTGCCAACAGATCAGAACCACTAGGGCTGAAAGTCCCAGAGAAATACTGGGAGTTTTTATTAATACTGGATTCTTTGGGCAAGCCCTAATTATTTCTGTTGACATCAGAAAAGAATGCTGCAGCCAGAATTCCTAAAAGGCTCTTTTTCCCAGGTCCACCTCAAAAACAGAAAAAAAACCAAAAGGGTCAGAGAGAAAATCGCCCCACCAGCTTCACTGTAAAGAAAAAAGGGAGGGACAAGTCCACAGCTCATCTTGCCCAAACATCTCCAGGAGCTCCCTGCACAGAGCTGCCAACACCAAGCCACGTCCCTGGCACCCATTCAGGGGCAAGTCAGGACATCCTTACAGCCTGTGCAGGGTCAGAGGATTTTAGGCCTGACATCTGTTGATGACAAAGAAAAGATTCACACCTTCCCAGCGAAGTCTGAGCTTGTCTCTGCACGGCACAGACGCCACAGGGGCAGGACAGTGCTGGTCTGCACTGGCCGTGCAAAGCCCATCTCCCCCAGTGCTGGTGGCACACGGAGGATGAGCCCTTTGATGTTCAGAGGTTCAGGGGGTTCTTTGCTCAGGACTGGCTCCCCCCCAGCCCAGGATATTACAGCAGTGGGGGATCAGCTCCACGCTGCTGCCAATGCCCTTTGAATGAGGCCCCTGGTCCCACTCTGCTCGGCCACAAGGTCGATTTGCTCAGCAGGCAGCCAGGTAGGGCAGGGCAGCAAGTGCCATTTGCTTCCTGAACTGTGCTGCCCTCCAGGGTCAGGTTTTACAATGGAAGCTCAAGGAAGGAGAGTTGTTACAGGGGTTCTGCTGCTGAGCGTTGGCCCATTTTGGTCACTGAGCCAAACAGAGCAGTGCCCCTGAACGGAATGGATTTCCTCACCCCTTTTACTGAACTGTCTGTGAAACAAAGGAGCAACATCCCCTCCTAAGGACTTGCTGCAATGCCCTTTCCTGCCTGTTATTTTTGTTTCTGTTTTGGAGCAGCAGTCGGCACCTAGCTCTAAAGAGGCTGCCACATGCAATTACAGAGGGAAGGTCTTGAAGGACACACAGTGCTGAAGGAGAGAGACATTTGAAATAAACTTAAAGGGAACAGCTTTGTTTAGCTGTGTGGCCTTTGGCTGCCCTGTAATTCTTTATGTCGATTATAATAGAGAGATCAAATTTCTCATTTTCTCACCTCTGTATCTAGAGAAGTGCAAAATTTCATACACTTGATCTCTCTGAGCCCTCCTTTCCCAGATTTGCTTACCAATACTTTGTCACTGTCACCTCCCTGATGATACCTGCTGGTATCCATCCATGCATTCAGAAGAGTTGCTCTGGTAAATACAAAGGTCCCAGTTTCCAAATCCCATCATGCTGCACATCCCAACAGCACTTAATTCATGGAGCAACCTATTTCTGTCAGTTGCTTCCTTCTCTCCAGGCTTGGCTATCTCTGCTGGATTTCACTAAAAATTAGCATGGGTTTAATTTTGAATTGAGGGCCAGGCTATTCCCCCATCTTTGAAAACACAAGGAGGTTCAGAATGAGGCATATTTTGTACCAGGGAATGTTATCCTCATGGCATTGCTCTTACTTTCTCTTTCTTGATGATTTGAGAGAGCTCCAAGGACACAAGGAGGACAGATGTGGGAAACCATCACAATTCCAATGTGGAAGATTTTCCTTGCAGGCAGGGTGAGGTACAGCAGACATGAGAAGCAGAGCCCTTCCCAAGGGCCAGTGAGGCCATCCCCACCCAGCCCTGGGAGCTCCCTGCCTTTCTGCCCTCCTCCTGCCCATCGAGGCCACTTTGTGCTCATGAAACAGAATGTGGCACAGGGAGCTCAGTGGAAGCAGCCTGTGTCTACCCACACACCAGAATGGACACAGGTCCTGTCTGCAGCCTGACATTCATCCAAGAGACACAGAAACCCTTTCCCCCTTCAGTGCTCTCAGTCCTGTACAAGAGGAATGGCCCCAGGGCATGGGTAGCACCACATGCTGTGCAATGGTCACTGTCCCTCCACTACCCAGCACCCACCAACATGGGCAGAACAGAAAAGCAAAAGGCCAAATTCACACATGCACTAGAGACTCTTTTGCAATCTGCTACCAGGTGTTGGATAAGGCAAATTTTATCTCACAGCAGTTATCTCTGAGGAGTAACATGCAATAATCCATGTATACTTTTATTTTTAATCTTTAGCTGGTACTTTGTGAGACTGAACAAAGACACAGACGTGTTGAGGATTCTACCAAGGGTGCATCTGTCTCCAGATGAAAGGATCCTGACATCAAACTGACTGCAGCTGGGCTGGAAAAAGTTTTAAATCTCTGCGATCAACACAAGTTTTGCACCAAAGTACAAATACACAAGCCATGATTTCCTCTGGGTGACAGGCAAATCCTGTTACTCTACTTATGAATGGGCCTCATTAAGTAGGAAAAAAAATTGTTGGTGCAACCTGTTCCTTTTTAAATTAAACATATTAAAGTTGATAGATACCCCTAATTCTCTGCTCAGCCTTTTATGCATTGCAATAACACTGCTCCCATTGTTAGGAAAAGTCTTGAGTTTGCATAATCTGCTTTTCATTTCCCTGGCAGCTGCAGATCATTTTTGATCACTAAATTAAAAACAGTTTCTTGCAAGAATCCACCAGATCTGTCCTCCTTTTTCCTCCCTGTACCTACAAGTTAGGGAGAAAAAAAGAAAACAAAACCTTCCCAACAAGCATTAAACCCTATCATATCAGGCTGGAAGGTCACCTCATCCATCCCTCTGCCCTGAGGCAAAAATCAACTCTCCTTAAGCCATCCCTGACAGATGCTCACCTAACTCTAAAAATCATCCATTGATGATTTTACAGCCCATCCCTTGGCTTACCCCATGCCTACATGTCAGACCTCAATGTCCCTTACCACTGCTTGTCCTGTCCACACTGAACTTGGGGAGATGATTTCTCTTTGCAGAAGAGCACTTCTCACTTTGAAACAGAACTTTCCATGAGTGCCAAGCTTTCCTAGGCTCTTCGCTCCTCTCATTTATTCCAAATATGCTGTATACAGCCTCCAAAGCTCAGCCCTGTTTCAGAGCCCAGCACTCCAGAACAGGCAAGTCAAACGCTCCTCAGCCCATTCCTGCTCCTGCTTTAATTCCTGTCCCACAGAAGTGAGTGAAGAACACAGGAGCTCAAGGTCCTTGCCTCCTGGGACAGCAATGCACAGGCACTGAGAGGATTCCAGCACGGCTTCCAGGCTGGTGTGCATCACCTGCACCCTGCCCTGGTGCCAGACAGGCTGAGCAGAGCGTGCTCAGCTCCCAGGTGGGCAGCTGGATGCTCACACGACTCAAGCAGCCCCAGTCACACAAACCCAGCAAACCCCGTGCTCTGGGCTCAGCCAGTTCTGAGGACAGCACCCCACAGTGAGGACACACAGGAACCGAGCAGTGTGTGGGGACAGGGCAGGGACAGCCCCTGGAGGGTTAGAAGAGGAAGGGGAAAGAAGCTGGGTGATAAACTGAAATGTGCAAGGACCTTCTTTGCCCCATTCCAGCCGTGCTAGAGCTGACCTTGACTGCAAAAGACTCTCCAATTTCCCGAAAGGCAGCAAAAAGGAAAACAAGGCAGGAAATCTTGCAATCAGCTGGGGCTTACAGCAGCACTGAGAACTGGCATTCTACATGTCATGTAATAAAGCCCTAAGCCTCAGAGGCTTGGGGATTTCTCTAAGTTGACAGGTTTTGCTCTAGGACACGGTTTGGCCACTGCCTGGCTCTGAGCACAGATTTCCTGGCTCTTCTAGCCCAGCAAGGCTGCTCAGTCCTGTGTTTTGGGCCACCCTTGGTACACTCAGGCAGCGCTGGGCTCAGCTCCCAGCACGAGGGGAGCCTCCAGGCCAGCCTGACCCACAAAAAGCAGAGGATGTAATTGTTTTATTTATTGAAACCCGTGGGCCACCAGGCAGGGCTCAGCTCGGAGGGCAGGGCAGAGCAGCCAGCCCTGCTTGGCATCTCCTCTGGCAGTGATTTGCACTGCCATGCTGTTGCAATCACAGCAATGCTGCATGCTGCCAGCTGCTCTGCCCGGTGCAGGAGGCACAGCCCTGACAAACAGGATAGTAAGTGCTCGTTAAGGACATTACTCCAGAGCTCCCAGCTGTTCCACTTTCGCTGGGAGAATTTAAAGGGATCTTGTTAAAGATGTAGCACAACGTCAGCATTAACAGTTTCCTCCTGTTTTCCCGTCCAATGTGTCCCGTCCCACAGAGTTTTATTAATACAGGTTGAAATTTCCAGATTTAAAGGCTAATTAAATCCCACTTAAAGCTTTCACAGAGGGGATTAGCTGGAACTTACCCGCTGCTTATGCTGCTGTTTGGTTTGTGTGGGGAAAATGCAACTAAAAATGCCTTTCCCGGGGAGACCAAACCCAACTTTGCACATTTGCACATGGAGAGAAATGATCCATACAAATAAAACAAACCAGTCCACACCACCACAGCGAGCCTCTGGTTCCAGCCAGTGCACAGTGCCTGTGAAATACCAAACCTTCAAAGATACCAAACCAGGGAATTTTCCAGTTTGCATCTGAAAAATTAAAATTATACAGTTCCATTCTGAGTGTGCCTTAAGGGGAATAAAACTTGTATGTACTGTCACTGGTCTACATGTAGGAAAAGATATATAGAGATAAAATTATCTACATTTTTAGATAAAAGGCAAATATGTTGGAGTATAGCAGTAGCATCCAACTGAAACGAAATTCCAATGCATTTAATTTCACTCACCTGTCACAAAATGCTGAATGGAAGAGCACAGGCAAATTAAACATTTTTCTATTTTATAGAAAGGACAAAGTCAATAAACATGCTCATTTTTAAATTTATTTGACAAAATGGTGTACACAGTATTAATCTTTGCAAAATAATAATTGTGCACGCACAGTGGATGGTTTTGAGACCAGAGTAAGGGACACAGTGTGTGACAAGATTGCACAAACAGTTCTTCCACAGAATCTTATCTTTCCAGTATGAAAATATATAAAATAGAATGTGACTCTTTTATTTATTGTGGTGAGGTAAACGTTTCTTCCTTCAGAGTAGTGTGGCTTTTATGCACCTTCAAGAAAGCTGCTAACGATACCCTTCTCCCTCATTCTGTCAATAACTACAGACCTAGTGGCATATTTATTGCTGTTCTAATGGCCACACATTTTTTCCTTGAGCAATATGTAGAGAAAGGAATGGAGAAGGAAAAACCTGCAGGAATTGATGGTAGCAACCTATCTGCACTATTTGTGTCAAGAGCCAAAGATTAGTGCAGGTAATTTATTTTGAATGTAACAGTTTTAATGGAAATGTCAAGAAAAATTTATTTACATTTTTCTAAGCAGAACACGGTATTGATTGGAGCTGCTCAAAAAAATCACAATTAGGAATTTATTTCGCAAATTTTTATACCTCTGCCCATTTACAAGACCAGATCATAATATCCCCTCATTTGTTCACTGTTCAAATTTATCGATGATTTTCAGCACATAATTCCTGGGCAGCGTGAGATTTGTACAAAGTTCTTTAGTTACACAAGATCTTTAGTATTGCCTTCTGTTCCCTGAATGAATGATTTGTGTAACTAACAGCTTGAATTTTGACTGCTACAAAAGAGTATATAATCAAAATGAATCTTGGTCAATATCTGAGCACTGAAACTTAGGGGTTTTTTTCTTATAAATACTTTTACTGATGCCTGAGAAGTCAAATATTTTAAAAATTGAAAAGTTCATTTGTGTTTTATTTCCAATAAATTAGAAATGGTTGCTAGAAGTTAAATCAGCTAAAGAATTCTCCATGCTCCTGAGAGAAAACTGCTTCAGTTTCTCATCTTACTTTAAAACCTCACAGCAGTGACATTCTCACAAAAGAGATTATTTTAAAAAGTTAGCAGCCATTTCCTTAGTGGCAGAAACATCCTCCTGGAGCCCCCTGTATGGCATTGCTACACCTGGAAATACAGCAGGGCATTTCCAAAAACTAGAAAAGAAAAGGATCACATTTCAGTGGTTTATAGGCACGGTCAGAGTGGGAGTTCCTTTCACTACTCAATCCCTTTTCCTATTGTGAGGTATCCATTGGCATCAACAAAAGAGAATCATCTTAAGGCAAAACCAGTGATTTCCAAAAAAAGAAAATAAACATCAGTCATTTGAATAAAAACAGGATTGTAAGCACAGCTTTTTACATTATTGTAAAAGTCCATAGAAAATATAAAGCCACTGTTAGTTCACAGATTCTTTACAATATAAAAACATGAATGAAAATATTGTGAAATAGATCACCTAAAAGTGTTTGATTAAAGAACAATTCTGTTGACAGTAGTCAATTATTACTTATTTTGTCTTATCATGAGTTTATCAGTGACAATATTGGAAGGAGAGACAAAAAAGAGCTTTAAGGAGTGAAGTATTACTCATTGCAGTTGTCACTAACAAAACTACAAAAATTAAATAAAGACACACAAACTTTTGAAGATTGTAGCTGCAAAATTTCTGAAGCCCAACTTGCAAGCCTATTAATCTCCAATTAAGCCCACCAAGCCTGATTGATTAGGAGAACCCCATTAATTCTCTGGAATTAAACCAGCAGGAATGATGCCTTGTGAAACACAAGTACTTCCCATGAGAATAACCTTCAAGGTGTTACTTTTTGGCCACACTTGCCACTGCCTTCTTTGCTGCATCCTCAAGGTCACTGGCAGATGTGATGGGGAGTCCACTTTCACTCAGAATACGCTGGGCTTCATGGACATTTGTTCCTAAAAAAGAACACTGACTATAATTAGTAATTAATGAATAAATGAACATCTAGCATGTCTGAAAAATCAGGTAATGCCTCAAATTACACATCATTTCCACCATTTCAGCTTAGCAACAGGTTAAACAAGTGCCTCAGACTGAGCTGAGAAGAAGGAGCTCTTAATTCCAGTGACAACTGTGACAGATAATGCAATCTGATAATGGCACTTGTGTGCACAGCAGGGGCTTGGTGAAGAGCAGAGGGTCAGTGCAGCATCCCCCAGAGTCAGCAGGGACATCCAGCAAGAGCATTGGATAATGGACCACGTACCAGGCTCTTTTTAAGGCATTTATTAGCCACAAACAGCTACAGCTAATCAGTGAGTCGACAATAACTAAAATTCACCCGTGATAAAGGAAAGCTGCAAAGTGGGCTGGTGAAAGGCAAAGACTTGGGTAATCCTGAAAATTTAACTGGGTTTAAGCAGCTTCTGAATATGATTTTGCATATTTTTACTAAAAACAGGGAATACAAAGGTCTCTGGAGTATTCAGCATGACACCAATCCCTCCTCTGCTGCTGCACTACATTATTATAATCACAGAAACATTTAGGTTGGAAAAGACCCTTAAGATCTTTGAGTATGACTGGGAACCCAGCACTGCCAAGCCCACCAATAAACCATGTCCCTGAGTGCCACGTCCACCCCACCTCAAGGAGAATATATGATTACACAGCACACTGTAAGGGCTTCAGTTCTTATGGAAAAAGCTCAACTTCAGTCAATGGACTAAAGCACAGGAAAGGAAAAAAATTCCAAAGCTACAAAAGATGTTTCAGGAAAATGCACTTTCCCCACTTTTCTTGTCTAAATGACAAGAGCATCACCTTCCCATTTAATCTATCTCATTCTTCTTGGAAAACTCAGACTAACAGAAAATGTGAATTCCCAGAGCTTTCTCCAGCAAAGCCAAGTGACACTTCTGATCACTGCTATGGTCTGCACCACTGAAGAACCTGGAGTCAGACATCCACACTTTGGGATCACACCCTAGTCACAAGCACAAGCACCCTGAGCTGATCCTCTTTAGAATAATTTCTATCCTCCTCCTCCTCCATGTCATGTTCCTTGTTCATTTGCCATGTCAAAACGCTTAATTACTTTGTAATTCCTAGACTGAGCAAAATGAATTTTAATTATATTTGGAGCTATACACTAATTATACCCTTAATTATTAACCAAGCAAGAACCACACTCTTTACTGTGCAACTTCCAGAATGCTCATTTTAAAGGATGATTTTTAAATTTTTTTTTTTTTTTGGCAGACTTCATAAAACATCTGAAGTGGTACCCCAGAAGCAGAGCTTTTCAAAAGCCTGTTTCATCAGCATGATCAAGTCAGGGTTCCAACTCCTGGTGCTGAAAGGGACCAAAGACACCCCTGTCACAGGACTTTGATGGGAGAGGCAGGCTCAGGAAGAGGAATGTGGGACCCCATCTGCTCTCTCTGCAAAGAACAGGTCATGCTTCCCATCCTTGTGCAGAGGACACGCTGTAGGGTTTGTGCAGGAAGGTCAAAGACATCTGAAATCTCTGACAGGAGGGGGATTTGGTTGCTTAGTAACACCCAGAACCATACAGAACTTTTTCTACAGGAAAAAAAAATATATTACTGGCAAAAAAAAGAGCATAATATTTGATTTTTGTTCAAGTATCCTATATAACATAATGTGGAGGCTGCTACTTGTCAGCCCAGCACAGCACAGGGGAGGCAGGAGCCATTCCCAAAGTTCTCTTCTCTTTGGAGTCCCTCACATTTGTACAGTGGTTCCCAACATGCCTTAAAGGTTTTGTCTTTTATTTAGATAAAATGTGATAAACATTTAAAACAGTCAAGAGGGTACTGATCTCTCAAACAGGATTCTACAAGACAAAGTGTTGTGAGGAGAAAAAAATAGAAAGAGGGAAATTTTCCTGGAAATTTTCGGACACAGAAAAAAATATTGTGCTGTTTGTGATAGCCATGTATTTAAAACTGACTTTTGTTTTTCACTAAGTGGCCAATATTCATTTACTAATGGGTCAGAGAGGGAACCATGCATTGGATCTGTTCTGCACTGCATTGATTGCTCTCCACACCACTTGTCTAACATGCATTACAAAATCAATACAAAACACAGGCCCCTGAGAAGGGAAGGGGAGTTTATGCAGGGAAATGAAATGATGAAAGCTGGAAAAAAAAATCTCACTGCAATCAAAAGTGTATGAGTACATTTTGTATTTCTTAAATAAAATGCTTTTATAGGCAGGCCATACAACTAAACACACTTTTCAAGAAGCATTTCCTTTGTTATAATTCTCTCTTTTTTTGGTGATAGCCTTTTATTTCATTGTGATTAAGTATTTTAGCTATGTGGAGAATATGGAAATGATAATGAGCCTGCTAAAAGCAGAGGTAAAAGATATAAAATTAAACATTCAGAAAACACTGGAAACATTGAGGAATCTACAAAGAATACCATCTTGTTGCAACAGATGTTAAAGTAAACAAATAAAGAATCCCACTATTCCAGCATTAACCTCCTGCCACTGGATGGTGTCAGAGAACTGTAAACAGAATCCCATATCCAGGCTATCAGAATAATCTGCCCTTCACCTACTCTGCAGCCAACTGAGAAAAGGTGGAAATTCACAGGGCTGGGGGCTCTGGGGCTTTTGTTGTTGCTGGGTTTTATTGTTTGAGCTTTTTGAGTGTGTGTGTTTTTGGTTTGTTTTTTGTTTTGCTAACTGGATTCTATGAAGAGAACTTTCTAATTAGAAGTTTTTGTCTTCTGACACATATTACTGTCAACAACACTCCATAGAAAACCTGGAAATATGTAATTTTATCAGTATGTAAAGCTTTGTAATCTAAACATCCTCCTGCTGAAAACCTGGGTTCTGGAGCAACCTCAGTCTGTGTAAATGCAATCTCACTTTTACACTTCTGTGGACCTGAAATCTTGGCTACCAGTAGCAAAGCAAATGTATTCCACTCATTACCAAAAAAATCCTAATAATAAATATTCTGTCTAAGCATGTCTGTAGCAGTGGTAAGGTTACACCAGCACACACTGTGAGAGGTTGAATGAAAATCAACCAAACCAAACACGCCCAGTCATACTCCATATGTAGGATTTGGAGTATGTTCCCTTATTCACTTGGACTGCCATAAACCCATCAGGAACAGGCTAAAGGTCACTGTTTAGTGCTGATGGTTAGGAAGGATGCAGGATTCTGCAGTGCTCTTTCTGCCTTTTCAGGCAAGTAAGCTATAAGGGGATAAGACACAGTTATATACATTTGCTGTGTGCTAACAAAGAGATGAATAATATAAAAAAATACTCTGAGATCGACCCCAAACATTCTGCTATGACAAAAAAAGTCACAATATGCAGAATGTCAATTGATTTTTGTGACATGGGCAGGTTGTGCCCCTGTTACAGAATCCCATGCTGCACTGCTGAGTGCACTGAGCCAAATCTCCCCAGCATGGTTCCAGGCAATGCACTCCTGTCCTCCCACTGGACACTGGTGGCCTCTCAGGTCCCAAAAACAGGTATTGGAGAATCAGGTTTGAAGTTCATCACTAGTTCACCTTCTTCAACAACATTTGATTTGAGGTTTGGCTGGTGCCAAGCTTTAATTAGTGACCTTTATGTAGGGAATATCCAAAGTTTTGGTGGCTTACACATCTCACACCTGTTGGCTCTGCAGTCAAGAATAAACCAGCTTCCACTGCCTTCCTGTAAGGGACAATTAAACTCTGTTCTGCCCACTCCATTTGACCTTTCCCACCTTAAACTTTCCCCAAAGAATATTTTAATCTCTCCCTCTGCCTCATGTTTACATCTTAACAGGGAAGGGCACATTTAAATTTGTGCTGAATGTTTAAACCCAAGATGTCTGAATAGGCTGATCTGAATGAAGTTGTGTCTTTGCAATATCCCATTCTTCTCTCTTGACAGGCAATTTGGGATACTAAAAATAACAATATCAGGCACACATACTAAACTATACCTGCAGACAAGATACACAAACTGGAGCAAAATTTCACTTGTGTGTAAAAGATTTCTGAAGATAGTAGAATATTCTAGATTCTGAAGAATAAACAAGGTCACTAATCACATGAATGAAAAATATAAACAATTTTGCATTCAGACATGTGAATAAAAAGCAATTTGTTTCTATTTGGGTTTCAACATATTAAGTAGTTATGATTCCTCCCAGTCCTTCTTGCCCTATGACCAGAGAAGAAGAGAATTCATTTTTTGAAAGAGAGAGGATGTAAAATTTCCAGCATAGGAATTAGATATCTAATTCACAATTCTTTTTTATTCTTCCCTCTTATCATCTAACTCCGAGCTACATAAATGAGAAGCAAGGCTTGGCTTCCCTTCAGCACTCCTAGTCAGTTTTCACAAAACTTAACTGAAGTGTATTGCATTTTAAAGGGAAAAAAAATCCTGCATAAACCCAGCAGCAGTTACTTTTCTGTCTGGAGAAGATGAAATCTGGAATATGTGGTTTCTCCATTTGTCCATGAGCTTTTTAAACAATAATCCTGTGTCTCAGCTGGTGAGTTCTTTACTGATAAGGCAAGCAAACATATGTAATTATAAAGTTACCATTTTCAAAGAGGAGAGTAATCCTTTCTTTATCCACTGGTAAAACGGCTTGTAATTATTATACAACTGAGAACAAAGATTTGTCCACAGAATCCTACTAAATCAAGACAGATTTGACTGATTAAAACTCTAGTCATCAGGACACTTGTAGTACAGTGCATGTGGGCAAAGAGCCTTTAAAGTGCAGGTCACAAATCTGTTAGATTTATGGGAATAATCACAAACCTTCTGCTGGGAAAATGTTCAAAATGGAAACCCAAAAGAGTGCTTGTTCCCTTTTCTCCTTTTGAACTGTAAAATGTTATCACCAATGTTTTTAAAAGTCTTGGGTAGTCTTGTTACTTCCACAGTACTCATTATTAATTCAAAATCCTCCTAAGTTTAAATAACCTGGTGTGAGTTCAAAGAACAATGGAGATGATTAAGGATCCAGAGGGATTGATTTCAGAGGAAAGATTAAAAGAACCAAACATACATGTACTGCTTGGTTAGGTGATTAAGGAGGCAGAGAGAACAGCCGTGACTTGCTAGCAGCTCTAAAGTACAACATCTGAAGGTTGTAAACATCACAGCTCTTTGTTTAGGATGAACATGAGGAATAAGAGGAGGAATTAAAAAAAAACTTTTGAGATAAAGATTATGCAAAAGTGGGAGTTTGCTGTATTATTCTGGGAGAGATCTTCCTAAAGGAAATGTGGTACTGACATTTCCAGAGTCAGCAACCAGTCTAGGAGAATCATTATTGCACTGTAGTAAAGAGTGAGCAATCCTGGGAAGATGATAACCAAAGATGTTTGCATTTAAGTCTGCATTTGACACTCTGAAGATCCAGCCTTGATCCCTGTGGATGGAGCAGCAAATGACTCAAAGGTCACAAGCACAAGAGGAACAGGCACCTCTGCAGGGCTTTTCCTTCTGTACAATCATGGAATTATCAAAATTACAGAAAGGCCAAGCAAATGCAGTGGCAGACTCAACAGATTACAGTCTAAAATGACCAAGTTGCTCTTCTTGTTTCTTTTATAACAGTTTCAAATATCACAACAAAACCATCTTGTTCACAGGAAAAACTAATGGCTTTTTCAGTATCTTCACTTAAAAAGCAGCAGTTACAACAGTTGAGAAGTCTCATAGATCTGACAGATAAACTTTTCTCCAGCTGTGAAAGACAGGAAAAGTTTTTTTGCTATGACAAAAAGTGAAACAACATTGCCTAGAGCTGATAAACAATGAGATTTTATATAATGAAACTTTTCTGCTTCTAAGCAACATCCATCAGTCTCTCCTTCATCCATATTAAACTTTTTACTCAGTCTCTTAAGGTGTCGGCTGGTGCTGCACCATCCAAAGAAAATTTTCACAATTTATTACTAAAATCCATTTTAGGGTATTTAAACTTCCCTGCACTCACCACAGCAAAAGTCATGCCAGGATGAGCAGTGTAGCACGAGAATGAGGGAGGGGAAAGCTCTGCTTTCTCCTGAAACACAAAAGGAGCATCCCCCTAACCAAAGGGCTCCGTGGGCAGTCTGCATCCTCAGGAATCCTGGTGAGGGTAATTTTTGAAATGTGAAAAGCCTGATGTGTTCAGAACATATTTTCTTTCCCCTTCTATCACAGTGTAAAAAACCACCTCAGTATTGCATGTCAGGTCCATAAGGGGAAGCATTTCCTCCTTTCATCAATGCAGAGTGACAGGACATCTTATGCTCTTTACACACACACAGACATGAATATGGAAGGGTTTGAGTAAGAGGCCTTAAAATCCACCCAGAATTCCCTCTGTTTTCCAAAGCAATTGACCAAAAGGGATATTGTCAGCTTACCAGGGTTGTGTGCTGATTGCAATCAAGGCACTTTTCACTCAGTGGCAGAAGACCCTCCCTCCTTCAGGGCACTTCCCAGAAATTAGAGGTAGAACTCCACACCCACTGCCATTAAAGTCAGTCACTGTCAAAGAGTGCTTGTCCTCCCCTCTCTATGGCTTTTTTGTTTCTTGTGAAACAAAATGCTGGATGCACTAAAGAAAAAATATTCCTTACCATTACCAAATCTTCTGGTTTTTATTGGATTTTAGCTGGATTGGGAGTTTGGGCAGAGCAACACGTTACAGTAATTTCTCTCAAAAATACTGTTTCTAACATCTTTCTTTTAATTATGGCACTGGTGTAAATTTAAGAAAACTGTATTTTGCTTCAGGTTTAGCAATAATGGAATTGTGTTCAGTTAAAAAAAAAAAAAAAAAAAGAATTTAAAAAAAAAAAACTTC